>JAZHYW010045594.1:0-62641 GCA_037355805.1 Ixodes ricinus
AATGCATTGCCTAATTTGCTTCCGACAACAGGCGAGAGCCAATACTACTGAAGTTTGAAGACATCGAGCAGAGCCAAAGATGACGGAGATTGTCGTCACAGAGCGAATACCCCAGTACAGCATGAGTGATCGAGCCTGCCCATCATCATCATCATCCTGGTATCCGTTGCCCGTTCTGCCTTTGGCGTTCGCGGCGACCGCCGCTTCCTTGTCAATATAGAGAAGGGCTACGCGTAATCTGATGCAAATACCAAATGAATACAAAATGTAACAAGCGGCAAGAACGCGTCAGCGTGGAAGTCTTCGCGGAATAAGAGCGATTGGCGTTATCTGATGTTCGAAAACAATGAGTTGCCCGTGCTCCGCGACACTCCGGTACGCACAGCCTGCACCGCGGCTTCGCATGTTTCTCCGGATTCGCGAACAGGCTGTCGGCAGCCAGCAGACGCCGCGTTCGGCGCAGTGGAGCCGCCATAGTTCAGAGATCGCCCCAGACGTCTGTACCCGCACGCGCAGCGCCCAGCGAGGCCGCTCGCGCGCAGAAAGACAGCTCGCCAGGTATTGCGGAAGGCTGGCGTACTAAACTGCGCATGTTCATTGATTCCCGCCTGTTTGCTCCCGTTTATAGTAGCCAAATTCGGTCAGAAAACATAAAGGTATTCCACCGTCAGAGTCAGGCCATGCCATTTCATCTATCTATCTGCGCAGAAATCGCCGTTTTCACATTCGTCGGCGCGAATAAGGCGGCGCTTCATGATGATTCCGGAACAAATCTCATGAATGCGGTAATCCAGATCGGCCTGATCATCGCGTCTGTACCAGCGGTACCCGCCAAATCTAGCGGGGCATGGCTTGCACGTAACGCCTTGACCATCGGTGGTGTGCATCCTTACTGAAAAAGAAATGCATGCAGTTTACACTGCGGATGGATGCTCAGCAGTAGCGTCGCAGCTGGTGCGACGTCAGCGCAGGCCATAATCACCACGTGCATGCTGAAGCTTGCGTGACTTATGTTGAAATGGAGCCTTTATATTGATACGTGAAGACAGATTTGCTTAGCAGAGTCATTGAAATGGGCATTGACGAGCCTGCATAGGTATTAATGCTTGGAGTGACACAGTATATCTAAAACAACAATAACTCTACTCGTTGTACGATGAAGCGAGGCAATAGGAATTAGAGGAAACAAAAACGGAAAGGTATTTTATTATTATGTCATTACCGTGGCCGATGCAAATGTCCGTGTGATTAACGAACATTACCAAATACATGGGCAATTGAATAGCCTAGATAGATGCGATACGGTTTATGCGTGTACCCTCTGTATTCAGCGTCATCATCGTTTGACGTCAGCGGTAGGATAGATAAATTGATAGATCTTGATTCTCGGCTGCTTTATGATGTATAGAAATGCGTTGTGTTCATTTGGTAAAGGATATTTGCTGTAGGACATTTTATCAAAATATCTGTATATGTCGTTGAGGAAGTCATCAGTTTCCATCAAACGCCAAATTTGCGCACTTCATGTTTACGTTTATTAGCGCGCGTGAGCAGATGATGTTTATACTTAGTTTTATATTGCCAGAATCACAAATCCCAAACTGCCATGACGCTGTCGTTCTGCGAGAAGAGTCTACACGGTCGAACGCCGAAGACGTAATGACAGAGTTACCGGGCTGCGTAGAATGCACGCCTTCATATGCTCAGCATCTATCGCTGAGTGAGCAAGCTCGCGCCGTACATACAAAGATCGAAAATCGGAATACCATCGCCAGAGCTTGATCTACTTCAACTTCCGTTTATAATCTGGCGCTGCTCATTACAGGCTCACATCTATAGGTTAGCTGAACGAAGGGTCAGCAAATTTCACTCTGCATATATCGCCATAAGACGCCGCTGCGTATTCTGTCGGAAACTAAATTTACTCGGCCTTTCCTGAGGGGAATCCATGGGGTAATGCGGAGCCGCGTTGGTTCCGGAGGAAAGAGTCAGGTTGCGTGCTGACGTCGATACCGACTGCCCTAGCGTTACTTACGCTTGCCTGAGCTGAAGGCTGGCGCTCGCTGTCATTTTTTCACACTTCAGCTGAGAAGGACACTAGAGGAGAGAGCCAGCGCGCGGCGTGAGCAGCCATGAATGAACGCGCAGTGCACCGCAGCTGCAGAGAGAGCGGAGAGGCACGAAGGGTTACAGGAAGGAGGAGAGTTGCACGTGTAGCGAGTGACTCGCTAAGGCCGATGCCCGGTCTAAAACAGGCGATGAATGCCGCCACAGACCGATCTACTGCTCGTATGCCACGCTGCAATGCACCGAGAGCCTTACATGTGGTTGCAGCATCTTCCTGGTGGCCAAAACCTGCTGCCATGTTCTTCACTACGTGTGAGCCGTTGACGCGCGAGCACGTGAGTTCCGTGTTCATTTCTTCGATGTAGTTGCAGAACAAAGCGCCATCCCGCGCTCTATTTCGCCTTTGCGATAAAGGAACAAGTATAATGAGCTTCGACGGCTCGCTCGCGACGCTGTGCATCGCTCGTAGAATATGCACAGCAAGGCTAGCCGAGGAGTGCCGGGCCGAAAGGGAGCGCCCGCGTCAGTGCAAAGGCGAGGTTGTCGGCTAAATCTGCTACTCTGCGCGTGCAGAAGGCCACCATTCCAGTGCCATTCCCTGTCAACTAAGGTAGATGGTAATGTAGCCTCCGAACGTTTGGTGAGATCCAAACATTGGCGATGCAACGATCGTGGTCACCACGCCGACCATGACGTCAGCAAAGGATTCTCAGCGACGCAAATAAGACTTCAGTCTTGGATTGTTTGGAGAGCGTTATGATCTAGGTTCATTAGTTGTATTCATCTAAATCCTGTTGTCCACATGTCACAGTAAAATTCAACAGTTACTGAAATATACCCAAGCAGCATCATTGATGTCAAGGTCAGTTGCATCTGCACATGCACTTGTAGACGCTGAAAACTCCGAGTGTACTAACAATTGTTTACCAGAAGTAGGTGTTTCACGAGATGTTTGACAGTTCTAACGTGGATCCATCCGGAGCCAGTCGAAAATCAGAGGTCTCTTTAATATATATTGCCTAGCCGGTAGTTGACCTGCCGGCAGTGGCGGACGCCAGTAGCAAAGCAAACTGTCAGTGTATGTTTATACAGCCGGAAGGTCTGGAATTAGGTATGTCTGCGTCAGTTAGATGAGCAATTTAGCCAGTAGTATTGCCTGTTCGATACCACGCAGAGAGAGACGACAGTATCGCTGTAGATGTCTATCCGGGGCCGAATGGACATCCAAGGTGAAGCGCAAGCTTTCTACCACGGCCTTGAAGGAGACAAGAATTACCGGGCCACGATTCTCTCGTACCTTTTCGGGCGAACAGTGTCTGTTAGCTTGCGGCAACAGCTCGTGGCCTGAGCCTCCCGAGCGCCCAGTGCAGCTGTGAGTATGCAACTCCTAGTTCCGAGTGCGCGCCATCTGGCGAGGAAATGTTACAATAAATCAAGAGGCTGTAATACGACCGGCTTCATTGATGCCATGACGGCTGAATTTACTGGCACTAGTTCCGCGCCCGCACGCAACGACATTCGCCAAGAACTGTTGCTCGTCATTTCAAGAACGAAGCGAGTCTCTTCGCAGCTTGATGATTATAGCGTGGAGACGTAGGCTAGAGATGATATCTAAATGCGGCTCATAAACTGGACCCGAGAAGCTGCACTAGTTGTCTCGAGGTGCGCACATCTACTGTGATAATAATATTGATAGCTTCCGGGTAGTGGTTTTGAACAGACAACGACGATATTAGCCGAATTACTGCATTGCTCCAACTGCCTCTGCACCTCTGTTGCGTGGCCAGGATTAATGATATTTATGCAAATGGCCCCAGACGGCCGTTTATAAGGGCGAGTTGAGGAAGTACGCTGCTCGCCTTTATTTTGCGACTTTATTCTGTAGTGAAAAACGAACACGTGTCTCCTAAGTCATCACTGTTCTTGTTTGGGTGGCATGGATATTTCTAATGAAATTCTGAAATATACTTCAAAAAATAGAAATAGGCTGACATAACTAGAATATCTCTAAACACATCGCCTTTGTATTTCGCCTGATGGCTCGTATTTTGTTATAAATGGCCGCCGGAGAGCAGCAAGAGGAGGAAAGACGCTACTTCGGCGCAATCGCGATGTAACTGTCTGGGGAGAGCGATAAGGCGGATTGCCGACAGATGACAAGAAGATTGGTCGCTGCTATATGCGTAAGAGGGTTTGCCAAATCTAGCGTTCTCCAGGTCATGCTTGCACGCATGGGGCAATTCATGAGGCTATATATCTAGATGCGATATATAATACAGGGTCAGTGTTCTAGACGGATGAGCAATGACATAAGTATATAGCGATAATAACCGAGACCCAAACGTGCCCACGGGGCGAACTTGTGCCCAAAAGGAAACAGAAGATAGCCAACAGGAGGCGCGCGGCGCCGAAAGCAGGTGGACGCCTGCTGAGGAAATCCGACTTACTGCTCGCGAGTCTCCTCTATGTATATATAGTGAGTTTCTCTGAATAATGTTTATTTGGTCTGACGCATAGGAATACTGCACCTGAACAGTACAATTAGATTCTGAACTTGAAAACATTAAAATGCACGGATTAAATAGCATCGCCGCTAACAGGAATAACCTTATTCTTTGCGGGAGGCAGGTACGATACCGTCATTTAATGCTGCTCACAGTTTGCGCGCGGCAGCTATTCCCCTTGCATGTCTCGATGCAACATGTAACAAAGTAAAAATAACGATAAACTAAGAGTTCTTTGAGCACAGGCGTCCACAGTCTCATCGAATCAGCAGCTACAGGCGACACTAGTTGCAGGGTGGTGGTGATACTGTCGGGTATCACTTCAGCCCAGCTCAAATGAGGCGATGAAGTATTCTGTCCAAAGCATATTGTTGTCTTCACTGGCAAGATAAGATGGATAGAGCCCATACTATCCTGTCTTCGGGTTGAGTGATGTCCCTGTTATAGCTGGTACTGCTGTTCATGAATCTTTATTCGCTGGCGAGTTTTTCCGTGTGTTGCGAGATCAGTTGAGCGTCGTCGTCATTGTTGCCGTGCGAGGCAGCATTGCTCGGCATCGTGGTAACCGTCCAGCCGTACTGTTGGAATGGTGTCATCTGCGGGTTTGAACTGCCCGCAGATATCTAAACGTCTTACGTCGACGTAGCCAGATGCCGATGATAGGCAGGTTCGTCGATGGCTGCGGGTTTGTCGGTCTTCGAGTCAGCCGCGAAGAAGATTGACTCGCGATCTGTGATCACTGACCGACGAAAAACTGGATACCTCACCGCTGTTCCGGGTTTTCGTCTCGGTGTCGCGTGATCAGGCGACGATTATCCACGCCGGACGCGTGGGCCAGAACATTCCACCCTTGAAGGGCGTATTGGGGCAGGATGGTTGCAGAGGCTGGCTTCGTCGGAGGCTTACGTCGTTGGCACTCATGCATCGCGTGTAATAGATGGAGAGCGCAGTCTCGCCAGGTATTTGCTAGGGTCTCGCTGAAGGTAGTCGAGGTGCCGTCAGCGCCAGCCTGAGGATTTCGCAGGCTGGCGGGAACAGCCAGGCAGGGGCTTGTTCCGAAGTTCTCCTGAGTTGCTACGCCCGCTGCGGCGAGCGGTTCGGCCATGACCAGCGGAACTGAATAACTTCCTGACTGAGTTGACGGCGAAAAGCCTGTCGCCGAAGTGCTCCCATGTCGGTGGAAGGCCCACCGAGGACACAGTGCTGGAGCGCAGATGCCATTGAGCTGTCATTTACGCCTGCGCGCAATTCGCCGAGCGCAGTTTCGGGCTGGTCGAAGACGCTATTTACGCCCAGGTCGAGCGCACGTGGCTGTCACGCTGACCTCATCAGCGTGTCACGGATGTCCACTCTGAGACAGACAGATATACACCAGAACGTCGTCGTCGGTGCTGTCGAAGCTGGACGCCTAGCACGGCGGGCCCTTAGACAAACAGCCGGCGCCAGTGCTTGAGTCAGACTTCAATAACAGCCATGTCGAATTGCTGGTCGGAGACTGCTCGATTAGCCCTTGAGGCTGGCGAGAGCGTGTAGGTTCATGTACACCGTGGAACGGGGATCGTATTGCGGCATGTACTTGGGTCGACGAGTCGATGACATGGAGACATTTTCGTCGGTCATTGACACTCTTCTCGCCTTGGATAGCTGACATTCTCCAAGCCCACCTGTCTTCGACGAGTACCGCGCCGAGCCCGGCGTTGCTGGTGTCCAGGAACTTCCATGGGCTGCTGATTGAGCGTCCGAGGATAGGCGACTGATCTCTCCAGCCAAACGCTTGTTCTGTCTCAATTGAAGTTCTGCGTCGTCCTATGAGAGCGTGCGAGCGGTCCAGCTGCAGTTCAGAACGAAACGTCTTAGCGCGTTGGCCCAAGAAACGCTCTTACGGTTTCTGTCTGATTTGGCTCGTGGAATGCGGCGATACTTTTGCTGGGTCATAGCCTGGTTACAAGCACTCACGAGCTGGCCCAGTATTTAGTTTCGTCTTGCGAACTGACATTTGATCAGCTCTGTAAAATAGTCCAGCATTGGGATATCTGAAACTAGTGCCTACGTCGCTTGCGAATACCACGACGTCATCGAAGTAGACGAGACAGCTTACATTCTCATTCGAGATACGCGCTGTAGGTCGCCGGTGTTGCGTACAGTTCAGTGGCATCACTTTGCCTGCCTGTCTGGCGTACGAAGGCAAGTCCTCCACGATCCTGTCTGCCGACCTGCCTGCTTCGTGCCTCTGTGGGGTCCATCGACGAATGGCGTATGCGCCGGCCTGGGGCAGCAGATGTCCCTTACGGCGTTCAGCCATTGTCCGTCTTCACCAGGACTACCAGCCCACGGATCGCTGAGGGCTGACGACGCGCCAACTCGTTTGACGACTCTCCTCACCGGTGACAACGGGAAGCGCGTCGTCATCAGTATCAATTCGATGTTTCACGACCGTCGCCGCAGCCTTGACGACGGAGCACTCATTGAACTCGCTGTATCACATCGCCGCTCGTGGGGTGTATGGCGGTACAAATCTGCGGTTAATGAAGAGAGTGGCCCGATAATGCTCGGCGTGACTACGGCGGCGCAGGCAAATTGTCTTGGAGCTATGACGCCGATCCCCATATGAGCAGCTTCTCTCGCAGGTGCGCTGAGCCGCGACAGGCACAGTACTGAGTATGCGCATTAGTACGCGGTCGGGAGGAGTACGCACTGTAGCCCGACGTTGTTCCAGGATCCGGACTACGGTTTCCTGTTCAACTTCGTTGGTTTCAGGCCGATGATGCTGGTCAGTACAGCTGAGCATAACGCTCTCGCCGTCCTTGTAGATGATCATCCTACTGATCATCGTCTCGCCGTGAATCCGAGGAGCAGTGCATCTTCCGATTGACGTGATGAGATTTCGGCACGGTAGGTTATCCACGGAGTCGTCATCTTCGATGGGGCGTTGAGAAGAGTTCTGTTCAGGATGTCTGTTCCGCGTCCACGAATGGCTGACGCGTCGTGACCGTCGATTACCGCCTAGGTTATCTCATCGCTGCAGTGAGCTGTCGTCTGACCTTCTGCGGCGTTTGAGTACTTCCAGATTCGCGGAAGATCTTTATGTCTGTCGTTTCGGCTATCTCCATCTCCAGCAATGCCCCGGCGAGGTATGCAGGGTGACAGCCGTCGGGGCCGTACAGTGAGTTGATGTCGGCGACAATTCTCGGCGGCAATAAGCCTGGGGACTGGAGGTCACCGCATGCAATGCCGATGCTGGCTGTCTGCACCCGCGCTCTCGACGCCGTCGGTATAGCATCGGTCAGTTCCACCGCGATAGCGGGCGTCGGTTTGGCTGTCCTCCTGATGTCTTCGCTGGTGCCGTTTGTCATGGTGTCTGATCTTCCGACTGGGGTGTGCCGTATTGGGGCGCTTCGCATTTGCAGGAGCTAGTGATATGGCGGCAGCCTGGTGCCACAGGGCGACGGAACCTTCAAGGCCCGACGCATTTTCCGATTATTCGCCGATAGTAGTATTGGCGATGACTGGCGGTTGGCAGTACCTTCGCAGCCGCCGACACCTGATACCGATGTCCAGCACTTTATTTCGCTGAACAGCGGCGTTATTGCCTGATGACGTTGTACGGGGATGGCGCTGGAGGGCGCGGTTGATGCCTTCACCACGCCAGCGTTCATAATGCCACTACCCAGTATGCCCGTGTTCTCTTCTGCGGCACGAGGTCGGCGCGGGCACTCAATCATAGAACGTCCTCTACGAGTCGGTGACGTTCGTCGTCGCTGTGTCTTTGGCTCTCTGGCGGTACGCTCAGATTGTCTTGAGATGTCCCCACGACGTCAGTGACTCATGGTTCAAATGGTGCGCTGGCGTTCGCTGTAACAGACGTTGAGGCGCTGCTCGTTAACGTCAGGGAGGCAACGTTCATACTGGTCAATCCAGTCTCGACGTTCGTAGCTTCGCCGAGGAAGGGTAGGTGAGGATGGCAGACGGGTATTGTCATCGTCGGGATGGTCTCCTTCGGCTTCTGCAGCAGGGGCCCGGATGGAGCGCACCTCCACCAGTCGTCACGAATGACGTTGATATAAGATACACCAGGAACAACGCCACGGGCACCAGTCAGCGTGGCAGCAGGCGATAATATTGCGGCGTCAGGTTGAGCGCAGGATCGGCACGCCATAAAATCGACTTACCGCCGCAGCCGAGAGCACGGTGATTTGATGAGAGTTGATTAACATCTACCTCGACTCTTCGATTTGGCGAACATTGCTGCCGGATAAATCAGTGACGTCGTTGAGAACAACTTGCTGCAGGATAACGTCAGAATATGCGTTTTACGGTCAGCCGCGCGCACAAACTTTCGCTGCATTGCCGACTTACGCCACTTCAGACCATTAAACATCGCCACCTCCCCACGCTGAATAAAATCCAGAAATGCGGATTACGCTGTTTTTCACCACGCCAGCGTTGTATTGAACAAAGAGCGATGACCGATAACGATAAAGAGAATTGATGCACGACAAAGCAACAACATCGAGAGCAAACGAATGGCGATATTGAGGTTGAACGTGCCATATCAGCCGGTTCATGTCGATATTAAGCATGATCATGCGCAGCTGGATGCGGCCATAGAGATGATCCAGAGTTCAGAGCCGCGCCGTAGCATCAAATGTCTGATCTTTGCTGAAAATTGATTGAAGAGCTTACAGCGAATTTTTTTATGCCGATATTCAGCGGGAACGATATCGTTCAGGACGATCATAGACCGCATAAGCGCCATCGTCGTTGTTCTTTAACCGTCGATTTATCCTCGGTTACGCTACCAGCCGCGAAAGATAAGCAAAGACGTTCAGCCAGATCGATTACCGGATTTGCGATAGACCTGACGCATAGTTGCTCATCACCATCTTCAACAGACAATCAGTGCTCTGCTGAACGCCACCCGGCAACAGCAGACATCTGCGTTTCCGGAAATTTCACCGTCATGATGGAGCGAGGATGGCATATCGACGACCGCCGGTAAAGGTCATTATTGAGTACGCGTCGTTGCTGAAGCGCCGAGGTCACGCATAGTAATACGGCGATTAGCCAGCGGTTTGTAAGGTTCGTCATCTTCATCAAAGATAGTTCAGGTGATAAATACGCGATTAAGGTTATCCGCCGACGCAGTAATAGGGATAAACGCAGCATTCCCCAGGCAGCAAACGCACGACAATGCACCGTGCGGGTGAAAGACGCGTACGCTTTTCGCTGCGCCGTCCTTAAGCCAGCGGGAATATGGCGCTGGATGCCTTCCGGCAAAGAATTCACGCCCATATTGCTGCAATAAATCTTCGAGCGGCGATATGCCGAGGCAGGCCGCTTTTCTGCGTGGTGGTGAGTTGGTGCGGCCAGCCACGGTTGCGGCTTTGCTGTTGTCGATAATGTTATCATCATGCATGAAGGTGAGCGCACCAGTGAGAAGCCATGACAGGCGATGTAGGCGCCGTCACGCAGTTCGTTAACGCGGAAGCCTGATGAACACGAACAGCGCCAGCGAGCAGCAGTTCGTTGAAATCATATTCGCCATCGCCTGCATGGTGCCGCCGAGGTACAGGCCGCCGATAAAGCGTCAGCAGCTTCCTGTTGCACGCGCAGGCTGTTACGCCACGCAGCACGCACCAGCGGTCGTGACATCAACGCACGCGGGCATCAACGTGCCGTTTCGCCACACCTTCGCTGCTGCACGCTTTCATCAGAACGCGCCGCCTGCACAGCAGCGATACGCAGACACGCGCAGGATGCAGGCGACCAGAACAGGTCAATCTCCGCGAGACAGCCATGCGCCTATTACGTGAGCAACGAGAAAATAATAAATTTTACCATTATTTTACCGTCGTTTATGTAACGGTTTGTTTGCAACATTACATAACCAAATTACTTTTAATATCAGAACACTTCAAACGATTTTTACGAAGAACTTAATTAGTGCCATGAACATTGGCGCTACCTGAATGGGTTCCAACCAGGTTCTCAGAAATAACTCGAGCAGATGCCACGCCGTGCCACTGCCAGTATGCCTCAATGCGTTTCATGAAGCATGACCGCCACAGGTGGGTTCCTTGTCTGGGCAATGATGTCAACTATATTGACTCCCGACCAGTTCTTCGAGCAGCTCATTTCAATTACCATCTAATCGGTGTTGACAAAATACTTGATAAAGACGGCATTATACTACCATGAAAGACTTATATTCAAAATAATGTGGTTAATTACTTGAGATATTTCAGACAGTATCTTGATTCACGTCAAAGATAACGATAATAAGAGAATTACAATTAATGTTGTATATTGCTGATAAGATGAAGAAGAAAATGAAAAGATGCAACTAACGATGATATTGTCACGAATGACAAATGATGAGGCGGCGAATAATCGAAGAAGCAATAACTTTGTGCCTAAAATAAAATACAGACAGAAAAGAAACAGTAGATCGGCGCCAGCAGACTGACGGACAATTTCGAGCTATCTTTTGGTAATCTCCGCATGGGTTTGAACATTCCGTGGTAGTTCGGCTTGCAGGAATATCAAACAAGGTTTCCGACCCAATGTCACGAGTAAAGAGTTCCGCCTCGGCATACCTGAAATATGCGATTAGTCTCCGCGCGAACGTGTAAATATCGTCGAGCCGCCTACTCGGCAACATGCGTACATCATTTATAGATACAAAACATTTCGGGACAGAGAGTCGCCTCAGCTATTGGGACAGATTGCAGTCTCAGCGGTTAACTTTAGAATATGGATGTGACACACTACATGGACGGGGGCCACCGGTTACCGACGTGAAGGATTTGTTCTCCGGCAGAGAGCCTTTAACACCGTCATTAATGACAGCATGGCAACGATACACAACAAGGTCATTATCCTTCAATATTATTTTTATGATCCGTGAAGACTTTACACCACTTCAACGACGTCAATTTTTCATTGATGATACCCACTTACGAAATATTACATCATATCGAAAAAAAAATTTTTGCGCTGGTAACACCATGTAATGTTGATAAACGTAATAAAATCCAGATTGTATCAGCAGCACCACGATCACGAATATAATTATCATATATAGTTTTACGATAACGATCTTGATACAGATACCATACCAGACACCTCATATTAATACAGCACGCAATTTTCTGAATGAAGAACAAAATGACATCATACCAGATATTGTTAAATATTTATTCATTTACCGTCAATCACTTCATTATCATCAACAACAATACCAGATATATCCTGATTAAAGAAAAAGAAAGAACTCGAGGGATACCCCACAAAATAAGCAGGCAAAACAGTACGCCATTTTTAAAAATTATCACTTTTCCACTACATTTGTCTGCTCTACATCAACGCAATATTTTCAACAAAACAAAAACACTCACTTTGAAACTATAATGTCGAGATTTTAAAGGCAAAGACAGCCGAGGCGCGATAAAGACTGACGTTAACTTTGCTGAAGAACAGACCAGAAACGATATCAACATCAACAGAGCCACCAGAAGCGACTGTTGCCAGACGAACAATGAAAGACGGTCACGACAAAGAGTTACCACCAGAACGAGAACTGAATATCAACAATGAATACACGCGAGCGGCGAGACTGAATGGCATTGCGCTGGCGACAATATCAGCACGGTAAGATTGCAGATATTGCGCGACGGTACAGAATTTCTTTGGGTAATGACGATATTAAACATTCCACTTTTACCGCGAATGACGACGACGACGAAACCTTATCCAGCCGATCGCAGAAATGCGGAGAAAGCCAGCATCAAAAATTACGCCGGGTGAACGGGCGCAGCCATCCCGCAGAAGATATTGCTGACTGGCGATATCGCGTTTTCAGATGTCCAGTACTCAAAATGACGCACCAGAAATTTTTCATCATCAACATCAAAACCCCAGCCGACAATAATATCTTCTTTGCAACATTTTTTATTTTTACGATAATGATCATATGAGGGACATCCGAGAAATCACTATATTAATTTAACTTTATTAACAGCATTTGCTGCCACTTTCATGATCGAGCGTTAGGTTACTGCTGTTGATTGGCGTCAATATGAAACACCTTTGTTTCAACTCATCAGATCGAGAGAATGGCATTAGGAACGAAGTTAAAAATCGAGATTGTATCGAAGAGGTATTCAACTTCATATTCTTTGTCCACTTCCATCTTGATGGAACCGCGATATCCGTCGAGGATGAGCGCCTGATTGATTTAAAATACCGCCTGATAGTTGATCTCACCGAGAATATCAACAATATATTAACCAACTGCCTTTGCTGGAACTTAACTAAAGACATTTAATTTAGTGCTGAAAGCAAAACTTTATTTTTACTTCATATTATTAGTCCCAACATTAAATTATTTAGTTTTTACAGGAAGACGGTTAAGATGAAACCTGAATGAATTAGAATCAAAAAGAAACTCCGATAAACTCCGAATTCGGCAAAAAATACCCTGTGGTTTTGACGAACACGGAGCCACTTTTGCATGCCTCGGATTCAGTGACATTATCTAATAATAATAATTGACTACAAAATGTAGTAGCACTTTTTTCTGTAATAAAGTTTTACTGAGTGAGTTTTTAAAATGGCACTAAATAGCGGCTCAATATTATAATACAAATATAGATCATTTTCAATCTAAATAATTTAGCATAAGTTGCTAGGGTCTTTTTTGTATCCTCATCGTTTAATTATTGTACTTATCATTTGATGTACTTATCACGTTAACTTTTGTTATGTAGCTCTCTAAAAATGCAAACATACACAATTCTAAGGATTTACATATCTAAAGATTACGTGGTAAAAGTATATGTGTAATAAATTACAATGGTGTAAACGATGGGGTACAAGAAATACCTAACAGCTTATGCTAAATATTTAAATTAAAAACTTCGTCTATAGTATGACTGATTGTATTACTTAATATTGAGCCGCTATTTTAGTACCGTTTAAAAACTCACTTAGTAAAGTTGATGATCCCAGGGACCTAAAACTTTGGCAAAAGAAAAAGTGCTATTGTCGCGTACGTTTAGTCCAACCAAACCGTAATAGATTTCGTCACTGATCCTATCTGGGGTAGCCCATAATTAGGGCTCCGTGTTTCCAGGGTTTATTTTTCGTCGAATTCGGAGGGTGTTTTTCGGAGTTCATTTTTTTGCCAAAGATTCTGGGTTTATCGGAGTTTATTTTTGTTTTTTGATTCCCAGTTCTCCGAAATTCGGTGTTTAATTTCGCTGTGATTCCTATTAAAAATAAATAAATACATAATACCCGAATGTAAACGTATGCCAGATAAAAAATAAAACACGCTTGTTTCAATTGAAATATCTTCAGTTAAATTTGGCGTTGGTGCTATTGCCATTGGCAATATTACTTTATCCACGACAAAAGTCCCACACAAGTGGCGCTTCGATAAACGCCGATACCTTAAAATCAATAAACTCCCATCCTATTCCATCAATCTAGCCCGCGGCTGCGCAGAGGTGAAGTGGTTAAGGAGGTAATAGAGAGTTCTAACTGCCCCTCTTCCCAATTTTATACAATCCCTATGGTCCATAGCTTACACTGTTACTAAAACATACCATTTCCTTTCTCTAAATCACAAATCGGAAGGCCCACACTGGAAACCAAAAGAGTGGCTTTTGTCGTGACCCGAATGTACAACGAACGACCTGTTGCCCTGAATCAACCTTGAAGAGACAAGCGAGAAGACCCCTTTTGACAACAGTCCGAGATTTGAAAGATAATTATGGTGGAATTTTCTCAGGACCATTACCTCTGTGCTGATCAAACTGTAAAAAAATAAAAAAAATAAAAAAAATTTTTGCCGGGGGGAAAGGGGGGGGGGGGAGAGTGGCATTGACACATAAATATTCGGAGTTTATCAGATAAACCCGAATTGACCAAAATTTTACCGGAGCGTGTTTTGCGGAGTTTTTCGGATTTATCCGAAAACACGGAGCCCTACCTATATTGATGTGTTAAACATCTTCTACAGGATGGCCACTTGCAACTTTCTATTTCCACCTGTCGATTTTGGTATAAAAAGCTTTCACTGTACATGACTTCCAGTCAGAGGCGATAGATTAAGGTTTCAATGGTCCTAGTCAAGTGGGTATGCACCGGGTGGCAAAGACTAAGATCAGACTTGTGCCTATCTCAAATGCTCTACTCAAGAAACTGTATTTTAAATGCTTTTTGAAGTATCTTGGTATCTTGCAAATACTTTTGATCAAGAGTATTTGATACTCTATTTTAATTACAATTCCGAGTATCTTGTACTCATTATGTTCAATACATTTTTGACATTCCGCCATTTTCCGAGTTTCTCGGTATGAAGTGACGTGGGCGTGGCACGAGCAAACGTGAACATTCTTTCGAGCAACCAAATCCTGTAGCTAGCTCCGATTAGCTGCGGTGACTCTGATTGATCTCGTGGTAACATCGTTTTTCTTGCCGATTGTGACTCATATTTCAGCCCAAAGTTCGCACGATGAATGTTTTCCCTCGCCTTTTCAAAGGCGCCTTTTGTTTCCATACAGTTTCCCCCAAAAATCCTCAAACAGAAGGTGTGGTTTTAAGGAAGTAAAGATGCCACCCTGAGCGCAACGCAGACCGGGAAATGATCTACGACAGCAATGCAGGCTTGAGTGTCAAGAAATTAACAAATAGAAGAAATGGGAAGTGGACACACGCACAAAAAAACGACATTTTTGTTTTGCTTTTTCTATATTTGGCTTTGCTAGGGCAATACGTCGAAGTTTTCTTTTTTTTTTTCTTTTTGTCGTCAGTCCATCACCTATTGCTCTCGCGAACACAGTTTGTGAGCGAACATTGATAAGCAGAGAACAGTACAGAAAACGAACTACGAGCTGGAGGACCTCTCAAAATGCCAACAAAGTGTCCCCCAACATTGAGTGTCTTTCTGAACGCAACCTACTTGAAAAAGGTGCGACCACTGCCGTGGCTATTATGGGGGTTATCTTTGTTATCCATTCACTCATATACGTATCCAAGATCGTTTATAGTAAACTCCCCATATAGGAAATATGAACTATAGTTAAACGATCCGTCTAAGGTGCGCCGCAGGACGTGATATTCAGCGATGTCACTATTGGCGAGGCGCTCTGACCCGTTTGTCACCCCACACCTCGGTGTTTACCCAACACAAGGCCTGTGCACATGCCCAGAGGCCTTGCGGGCATGGTCATGCCATCTTTTTAACAAAGTGTGGGGCGCAGTGTAATGGAAAAATTTTAACAATTAGTGAAGTGACGTTAAGTGCCGGATCACTCCCGAAAGCAGTCGTCCGAGGATGCGAGCTTGACCCACTTGGCCTTTTGTGCTGAGCTGGGCACCATGCATGCTGCATTATTCATGCAGGCCGGAGTGGTAACAAAAGAGCCCCTCCTCTCCTCACCGGAGAACACGAACTCCACCCGAACGCTGACGCCACGTCCGGTTAAGTCAGCCGAGCGCTGAGTTGTCCCCGTCCATGTAGTTGTTGTCCCCATCCATGTAGTTCTAAAGTTAACCACTTGGGGCGCCACGGTCTGATCTCCTCCCCAATAGCTGAAGCGACCTCTCCTCTTTCTTGTTGTCCCAGAAATGTTTTGTAACATCTATAAATGATATGGCCACGCATGTTGCCGAGCGAGAGCGTGGCCGAATGGTTACCGCGTTTGGTTCTCGCGCGGAGGCTGTCGCGCGCAGGCTCCGGGTTTGATACCGGGGAGCGGACTCTCTTTACTTTCAACTTGACATTCCCGTAAGTTCGAGAACCTTGTGTTTGATCGAGTTGTGAATGTTCTACAAGCCGAACTTTCTACACAGAATGTTCCAGAAACCCACGCGGGTGCAAAAGGTGCTCCGAGTGGCGGTCCGGAGTCAGTCTCGCACCAGCGCTCGATCCTGCTGTTTCGCCGACATCAACGCCTGCGATGCTAGCCTTTCTCCATTTTGTTTTGGGCACAAGTTTGCCCCATTAAAGTTTTAGCTTCTTCAGTTATTCGCCGCCTCATCATTTGTCATTCGTGACAATATCCATCTCCTTATAGTTGGACTGCATAAAATAGCCCTACGATACTTTTTTTCTTTTTCCGTTTTGTGTTGTTGCGTGCTAATAAACCATTCTGGTAGCCCAGATTCGCGGAGTTGTGTAATTGTCGTTGTCACTGACGTGGATACGAATTACGCAATGCGGAAGTATCTTCAAAAGTAATTGACTTACATTTTTAAGTATTTGAACTCTACTCAAGATACTTTACAGTGAAAGTAACTAGAGTAGTATTTTAAATACTTTATGAAGCAGGTACTTAGTAACTTAACTTAAATACTTTTATCAAGTATTTTGTCCAACACCGATTAAGATCAGCCGAGTGAAGTAGGCTGTCCTCGAGGATTTGGTCGAGTCACGCGTAGTTCAACATCCAGTTGCCCAGACAAGGAACCTACCTCTTGGCGTCACTCTTCATAAAAAAACGTGAGGCGTATACTTTTACTTGAATGCGCAGCGATGGCGTCTGCTCGAGTTATTTCCTGAAACACGGATATGTTCAGGAACCCATTCAAGGTGCGTAATGTTGCCAACTACCATGGCACTAGTAAGTTCTTCGTAAAATGCGGTACACAAGAGAGTCATTTTCAATACGACTGTTCATTGTCTAAAACAAATTGGGTTGTGTGCATGTTTATACAGCCTAGACCTTGGTCTGCCTCAACGGGCGACGAGGCTCCCAGCTGCAGATGAGAAATTTAGCCAGTGCAGTACAACCGCTAGCCTGGGGTCTTTAACGTGCACCACACAGTAGTGATACACGACCGCACGCTGGTACGATGCTCATGCAGATCGAAACGGGCAGGGGTTGAGATTGAACCCAGGATCCCCGGGTTTTTCCATTGTCTCAATAGACTGCAGAGCTGTCTTGGAGTCAGTACATGTTACCGAGGAATTCGATACCGAAATATCTTTTATGTATATTGCAACCGCAAGTAGAGCATGCAGTTCCGCTGAAGTTGAAAAAGGTAGGGTGTGACAGCCGAAAAGGTGACCAATAGTTGAAACACGGTATCACAAATTCTGATGTTGACCCGTCAGTTGTGGTTGATCCATCAGTATACACGTCATCGGCGCCATGGTATTTTTCTTGTCGATGAAAAATTGGCAATGTCCTTGCAACGAGAGTGCTAACCACGGTGGAAGAAACACATTTAGATGATGACACCCGTCCGACGCGGCGGCCACATTATGTACGGGCACCGAGCGCGCTTCACTCGCACGGGGATAGATGGCGCCCAAGTATAAGGTCCCTCCCAAACCGTGTTTCTTCCACCGCTGTTCCAGGCGAGCGTCATTCGATGGGGCTTTAAATAAGGGCACTCGCTCTGCACAGTTCCGGTACCCCGAACTGCAGTTGGGAACGAAGCACTTATTTCCCATCCTTATATCATGGCTTCTTCTTCGGGTTAAGGCTCACCTTCGTGCATGATGGTGGCACCTGTTATCGATACAGCACCAAAGCAGAACACGCGGCCAGTGACTGGCCACGCACCATCACCACACCACCACACCGCGAGAAAGGCGAGCACGCTACGCCGCCGACACCGTGGCCGCCGAGGAGGGACCCCGTACCGCAGCGCCCTCTGCGGCGGGGCGGAACTAACTACTGCTGGTTCGAGGCCAGCTCCGAACACTATCTGTTCGCCCACTCCCCACGGGAACAGCGGCGAGTAACATCACCTAAATGTGTTTCTTCCACCGCGGTGCGAACCGATGATTTTGCTTGCATGCCTGGAATACTTGGATTTATATCCAACAATAGCAACGTCCATGGTGGCTTATGAATGTCATCGTACTCCACTTCGGTTCATCTTACGATGAAAATCGGCGGACGCTACGAGCCATACGAGCCAATCCAACGCCTTATTACTGTCACGTGACCCTCGGAAGAGGCACAGCGACGGGCGGTGCTCTTAGTAACGTGACACTTTTACACGGCTGGATTGGATGGAATAGCTCGCAGCATCCGCTGAGCTCCATCGTAACGTGAAACAGAGTATCCAGAGCGCAAGTTCGTCTGCTTCTTGCGCAGGAGTTCCGGCGACCTCAAAACGCCGAACTCTGATTGGCTCTGTTCGGAAGGATAGTGGGTAGACCTCAAGGCAGCTAGCAATGGGGTCTGCCCAATATCCTTCCAATCAGAAGGCCAATCAGATCTCGGCATTTTGACGTCACCGCAACCCGTGCGCAAAAAGCAGGCACGGGGCAAGCGTAAGCCAAGTTCAAGTCGACGATTTAAAGAAGACTACAACGACATTTCGGCGCTTATTTCTTGGTCTATACGTGTTCTAGGGAGCAGTATCACATCGGACACGCCAAGTTCTTGTCGAAAAACACACGAAAAGGAATTTTAAAGCGAAGCAAGCGATTACATTTTTTTCAGCTTAAGTCCAGACGCAGCCGATGCTACAAGCACGAGCTCTGGGCTTTCAGTGTCTCTGCCAAGCACGCACGTCCCTGCCAAGCACGCACCACATGATCGTGCTTGTTGCATCGACTGCATCTGGACGCCAAAACGAAGTATAGCAAATGGCACCAGTTTAATGTCGCTAAAGACTCGTTTGTATAGACGTTTTTCGTTTCCTTTTGTTCTCAGCCACGTGGATTCTGCGTCTGGTATGCGGGACAAAACAAATAATAACACATTTCAACCTGGCATGTGCGAAAAAACAGAAGTGAGAAAAAACAAGCATGTGTGGTAATCACGCATTTTCTATGGACACCTTCCAGCGGTGGGGAGAGATGAAAACGATGTTTGAACGGATACCAGAAGTGACGACTTTCAAGATGGCTCAGCCATTTTGAAGAAATTGTATAATGCCGCGCGCGAAGCTGGCCAAGTAGGCACCGCGCGCGTGGCCCAACGGTTATCGTACCTGCCTCCCACGCGAAAAGCCGAGGTTCGATTCCTGTTAGCGACGTGTCTTTTGTTTATCCGTGCATTTTAGTGTTCTGGCAAATTCGAGAATCTGGTGCTTGTTCGAGGTGCGAATGTTCTACGCGTCGAACTTTCTGCGCCGATTATTCCAGAAAGCTCACGCGTGTACATAAGGGCTTCGCGAGCGAGCCAGGGTCAGTTTTCGCCTCAGCGTTCGATCCTGCTGCTTCGCCGCTTTCGACGCCCGCGACGCTCTGTTATTATCTTCTGTTTCCTTTTTACTTTTGGGCACAAGTTCGCCCCATTAAACGTTTAGTTTCTTCAGTTATTATCGCCTCATCACTTGTCATTCGTGACATTTTGGTGGAGGTGCTGGGTAACTCCAGCTCCCGGGATCCGGACCCCTGCTGCAGAAGCCGAAGAAGACCATCCCGACGATGACCAACCCGCCCGTCGTCGTCCTGCCCGTCGCTCCGCGGACGCCTACACCCTTCCTCGGCGAAAGCTACGAAGACGTCGAAGACTGGATTGACCAGTATGAACGCGTTGCCCGCCACAATGGCTGGACCGACGAGCAGCGCCTCCACAACGTCTATTTTTCGCTTGAGGGAACCGCCAAGCACTGGTACGAGAACCATGAGTCCTCTTTGACGTCGTGGGACATCTTCAAGACCAATCTGAAGGCGACATTCATCAACCACCACCGCCGAGAGAGAGCCGAAGACCTGCTGCGAACCAGAACCCAGGGCCCCAACGAGAGCGTCACCGACTTCGTAGAGGACGTTCTATGATTGAGTGCCCGCGCCGACCCTCGGGCTACAGAAGAGAAGAAGCTACGGGTCCTCATGCGCGGGGTGAGAGACGACATCTTCGGAGGCCTCGTCCGCAACCCGCCGGCAACCGTTGACGCCTTCGTCACCGAGGCAACCAACATCGAGCGCGCCCTCCAAGCGCGCTCTTCCCACTACCAGCGTCATCCAGGCGTCGCTGCACCCGCGCTTCTTAACAGCGAAAACACTCCGGGTACGCCGGACATCCGGGAAATTATCCGGGAGGTCGTCCGCGAGGAACTGCGAAGGTTGCTGCCAACCGCCAGTCGTCCGCCAACCCTTTCTATCGCCGAAACTGTCCGAGAAGAAGTGCATCGGGCGCTCCAACCAGAGGTTCCCGTCACCACTGTGGCACCGGACGAACCGACGTTGAGCTACGCCGCCATGGCACGACGCCCGTCGCAAGCTCCCCGCCAAGCCACGGCTCCACCCCGAAGAGAGCGCCCCAACGCCGCAGTACCCCCGACGAATGGAAGATCAGGCGCACGTTCGCCCAGAGCAACCGGCGCCGAGGAAGACAGATGTCTGGAGGACGGCCAACCGACGCCCGCTGTGTTACCACTGCGGCGGAGCTGACCACGTGTACCGCCGATGCCCATACCGACGACTCGGGCTGCGCGGGTTCCACCCGAACGACCCGCGCCCCCGTTATGGTGAACGCCCTCGGGAGATCGACGAGTACCTGCGACGACCTCAGTCCCCCGAGCCTGCGTACCGCCGAGAGTCCCGGTCGCCGTCGCCACGACGTCCAGCTTCACCGATGCACCGACCCCGACGTGAAAGCCTGTCACCCCTCACTCCTCGCCGGGGAAACTAGGCGCGGCAACCCCTGGAGGTGGAGTTGCCGAAGACGACCGACGCCAAGATCCTCCACGAACGTCGGAGGGCCCCCACTCAAACGCCACCAGAGACCGAAACGACGCTCCTGCAACGGTGAAGAATAACCTAAACGTCGTTATCGACGGTCACGACGCGTCGGCTCTCGTCGACACCGGAGCAGACTACTCCATCCTGAGTGGGAGGCTCTTTCTCAACGCCTTCGGAAAGTGACGACTCCGTGGGATGGCCCACAGATACGGACCGCCGGGGGACATCTCATCACGCCAGTCGGAAGATGCACTGCTCGCGTCGAGATTCACGGCGAGACGTGTCCGGTAAAGTTCGTCGTTCTACGGGACTGTGCGAGGAACGTTATACTCGGAATGGACTTCTTGTGCGAGTACAGCGCCGTCATCGACCTGGAAGCCAACGAGTTGAGGCTGCGGAAACCTGTTGTAATTCCCGAGGATCACAAAACGTTTGTCAGCCGCGTCAGCTACAGTGCGTGTACTCTCCGACCACGTGAACTTGTCACCACGCTCGAGTGTACTTGTGCCTGTCGCGACCGAAAAAGGCACCTGCGGAGAAGCTTTGCTGGAGAGTAGCGTCCAACTGCTCATAGGAAGAGGGATCGGCGTCGCAAGAGGCATCGCGGAGCTCCAAGACGGACGCACTGTTGCACTCGTAACGAACTCCCGACAGGAGGCTCAGCACCTTACGAAAGGCACCACCGTGGGTCACGCCGAGGAACTCCCCGACTCAGCCGCTATCGCCGGAGTATCAGAAGACCTCTCTTCGTGGCCACACGAGACAACGCCGCCTTCGCAGTTTGACATCGATCCAACCCTGCCTACCCCACAACGGCGACAGCTCAGTGACGTTCTAGCCGAGTTCAGTGAGTGCTTCTCCACGTCGTCAAAGGTACGCCAAACGACGGTCGTGAAACATCGAATTGTTACTGATGACGACGCACTTCCCGTTCATCGATCGCCGTACCGTGTTTCGGTGAAAGAGGAGAAGTCATCCAGAAGCAAGTTGAAGAAATGCTCGACGACGACATCATCCAGCCCTCAAACAGTCCGTGGGCTTCACCGGTAGTCCTGGTGAAAAATAAGGACGGGACTCTTCGGTTCTGTGTGGACTATCGTCGACTGAACGCCGTAACAAAAAAGGACGTCTACCCGTTGCCCCGCATCGACGACACTCTGGGCCGGCTGCGCCACGCCCGATACTTTTCGTCGATGGACCTGAAGAGTGGGTACAGGCAGATCGAGGTCGACGAACGGGATCGTGAGAGGACTGCCTTCGTCACGCCGGACGGACTGTACGAATTTAAAGTGATGCCGTTTGGACTGTGCACAGCACCGGCGACCTTCCAGCGCGTAATGGATACCGTCCTCTCAGGCTTGAAATGGCAAAGCTGTCTCGTCTACCTCGATGACGTCGTGGTATTCGCAAGCGACTTCGACGAGCACCTGAGACGTCTGCGAGCCGTGCTACAGGCTATCCAGAATGCTGGACTGACACTCAAGCCGTCAAAATGTCAGTTCGCTTAAGGCAAGCTTAAACTCTTGGGCCATGTCGTGAGTGCTGAGGGTGTAGGCCCTGACCCGGCAAAGACATCCGCTGTCGCCGCATTTCCGAAGCCATCAGACAAGAAAGCCGTAAGAAGATTTCTTGGACTGTGCGCTTACTACAGGCGTTTCGTTCGCGATTTCGCCAAGATTTCTGCACCGCTCACGCATCTGACGAAGGACGACGTGAACTTCCAGTGGGGGGAGGAGCAAGAACAAGCGTTCAACGAACTGAAGGAAAGACTCCAGTCGCCCCCTATCCTCGGACACTTCAATCCAGCAGCGGAAACGGAAGTTCACACGGACACCAGCAACGCCGGACTCGGCGCGGTACTCGTCCAAAGACAAGACGGAGCAGAGAGGGTGATCGCTTACGCAAGCCGGGCACTATCCAAGGCAGAGAAAATTAATCAATGACCGACAAAGAATGTCTCGCTGTCATCTGGGCGTCGACCAAGTTCCGACCGTACCTGTACGGGATCCCGTTCCGCGTTGTCATGGACCACCACGCTCTCTGTTGGCTCGCCAACCTCAAGGGCCTGTCAGGACGCCTCGCTCGCTAGAGTCTCCGACTGCAACAATTCGACGTAACCATTGTGCGATAAGTCTGGCCTCAAGCATAACGACGCCGACTGTTTGTCTAGGGCCCACCGTGCTAGGGCCCCAGTCGAATCTCCTTCCGACAGCACCGACGACGACGATGACGACCGTTTTCTCTAGGGTGCCTACATGTCTGTCTGTCTCAGGGTGAAGACATCCATTGTTGCACTGAATGGGTCAGCGCGTGACGCCCTCGCGCACTCGGTGCGTGACCTGGGCGCTAAAATGGCGTCTATGCATTAGCCAAAGCTACGCGCTCGAGCTGAGTGACACCGGATTGCGCGCACTTCAAAATGCATAAAAAACGATTGGGCGTAAAAATGGCTGAGATGTCACCACTCAAGCAAAAGCGGGCGCTTGTATGAAGGCACTCTAGTTTTCTCGGCGCAGTTACAGATACCGACATGGGAGCACTTCAACGAGACGACCCGGAACTTCGCGCCGTGATCGACCACCTCGAAGGTCAAGGAAGTTCAGTTCCGCGAGTCTTGGCCCGAGACTTACCAAGCTTCGTTCTGCAGCGAGGCGTGCTCTTCAAGAAGAACTTCGGAACAAGTAACCCTGCCTGGCTGCTGGTTGTTCCCGCCAGCCTGCGAGAAGAAATCTTTCAAGCCTGCCACGACGACCCGACGGCTGGACACCTCGGCTACAGCAGGACGCTCGCCCGGATTCCTGACAAGTACTACTGGCCGAGACTCCCAAAAACCGTCCATCTGTACACACGGTCCTGCCATGAGTGCCAACGACGTAAAAAGCCTCCGACGAAGCCAGCAGGACTTCTGCAGCCGACTCCTGCCCCAACTACGCCCTTCCAGCAGGTTGGAATGGATTTACTTGGCCCTTTACCGCCGTCAACGTCGGGAAACCGCTGGATAATCGTCGCCACAGATTATCTCACACGGTACGCCGAGACGAAAGCCCTTCCATTGGGAACAGCGGTTGAAGTTGCCAAGTTTTTCGTCGAGTCCATTCTCCTTCGACACGGCGCACCTGAAGTGTTGATCACAGATCGCGGGTCATCTTTCTTGGCACGGCTGACTCAAGAAGGTCTTCGGCTCAGTCACACTAGCCATCGACGAACCACCGCCTATCATCCAGAAACCAACGGGCTAACGGGGCGTCTCAACAAGACGATCGCCGACATGATCTCTGTGTACGTCGACGTAGAGCACAAGACGTGGGACGAGGTGTTGCCGTACGTCACGTTTGCGTACAACACAGCGGTTCAAGAAACCACGGGCATGACACCATTCCAACTGGTACACGGCCGGACGGTTACCACGATGCTCGACGCCATGCTGCCTCGCGTGCCGGGCGATGATGGGAACGACGACGCTCAACTGATCTCGCAACGCGCGGAAGAAGCTCGCCAGCTGGCAAGAATCAAGATTCATGAACAACAGCGAGTCGACGCACACCGGTATAACCTTCCGTCGCAGGGACGTCCACTTCCAGCCCGGAGACAGGGTGTGGGTGTGGATGCCTATCCGTCGCCGCGGCCTCAGTGAGAAACTGCTGAAACGGTACTTTGGACCATACAAGCTACTTCGTCGCCTCGGCGAGCTGAACTACGAGGTGATGCCCGACGGAACACGAACATCGTCACGCCGCCCACCACGACCTGAGGTCGTCCACGTCGTGCGCCTGAAGCCGTACTACGCTCGATAGGACTGTGGACCTTATGTGCTCCAAAGGACTCTTTAGTTTATCGTTCTTTTTTTACTTTTGTTTTGTGTTGCATCGGGGCGATGCACTTTTTAAAGGGGGAGTAATGCCGCGCGCGCAGCTGGCCAAGTAGGCAGCGCGCGCGTGGCCCAACGGTTATCGTACCTGCCTCCCACGCGAAAAGCCAAGGTTCGATTCCTGTTAGCGACGTGTCTTTTGTTTATCCGTGCATTTTAGTGTTCTGGCAAATTCGAGAATCCTGGTGCTTGTTCGAGGTGCGAATGTTCTACGCGTCGAACTTTCTGCGCCGATTATTCCAGAAGCTCACGCGTGTACATAAGGGGCTTCGCGAGCGAGCCAGGGTCAGTTTTCGCCTCAGCGTTCGATCCTGCTGCTTCGCCGCTTTCGACGCCCGCGACGCTCTGTTATTATCTTCTGTTTCCTTTTTACTTTTGGGCACAAGTTCGCCCCATTAAACGTTTAGTTTCTTCAGTTATTATCGCCTCATCACTTGTCATTCGTGACAATATGTCCGTCTAGGAACACTGACCGGTATTGACGATGCCTGTCGCGTCTAGAACATATAGCCTCACTGGTGCCCCATGCGTGCAAGCATGTTCAGAGTGCGCCTGAACGTAGATTTGGCAAGCCTGTAAGCGCACGCACTTGCCCAACTTGCCCGCACAAGCAGAGACATAGCGGCGACCAGATGCCCTGCTTGCAATCGTCTTGTCGACGTCAGCCTCGCGCCTTATCTTCGCTCGTCCCGAGACAGTTTACGTCACGATTGCGCCGGATGTCACGTGCTCTCCTCTTGCTGCTCTCCGAGCGCTTGCCAGAGTGGGCCGTTTATAACAAAAAATACAACCATCAGGCTGAAAATACAAACGTGTGATTGTCATTTACGGATATTCTGGATTATATTCAGCCTATTTCTGTACACGAGGGGTATATTTCAAATTTCGTTAAAGTATCCATATAAAAAGGCGAGGCAACATTTTTTGTTCTTTACCCAAACACCGCTTAGAACAAATCCCTGGTGTTGATGACTTAGGAGACACGTGTTCGTTTTTCACTACAAGGAATAAAAGTCGCAAAAAATATAAAAAACGAGCAGCATTCACTTCCTCAACTCGCCGCCAGAACAAACGGCCACGTGATCTGGAGCCCATTGCATGCCGCCAATGTTAATCATAGCCACGCGCTGGGGTTGGCAGAGGACATGACACGCGCTGAGTTCCAGACATTGTAATAGTTCGGCTATTATCGTCGTTAGTGCGATTCTACATAAGCCACTACCCGAAGGCTTATCAACCTATTGATTATCACGAGCCGAAATCGAGTGCGCACGCAATGCTCGGGGCTATTTAGTGCACTTCTCGGGTCCAGTTTATGAGCCGCATTTAGATATCATCTCTGGGGGATACTGCGATCTCCACGCTATGTCATCAAGCTTTGCGAAGGAGTGATTGAAGAACAACGCTCGCTTTCGTTCTTGAAATGACGAGCAACAGAGAAGTTTCTTGGCCAGTGTCGTTGCGTGCGAGCTTACTTGAGTCCCACTAGTGCCAGTAAGCTCGTGTAAATTGAAAAGCATTCCAAGCGAATATCGTTGTACCGCCGCTTTAAATCATCAGTGAGCCGAGAGAGTCATGCTGTACTTCGCGATTTATTTGTAGCATTTTCCTCATAGATGGCGCACACTTTTTCCGGAACTAAGGAGTTGCATACTCGCAGCTGCGCGTGCAGGTCGGGCGCTCGGGGTGGGCTCGGGCCACGGGCTGTTCGCCACCGATCTAAGCTAACTAGATTTTGTTCGCCCAGCGTCTGCCACGGGGGGAATCGGTGGCCGAGTGGGCTAGCGCGCATCACCAGCTCGGAGCACGTGGAGCGAAAGCTTGCGCTGCGGAACCCAGGGATGCTGGCCTCAATCCCCACACCTGCCCGTTTCGATTTGGATGGGCATCGTACCGGCGATGCGGTCGTGTATCACTACTGCGTGGTGCACGTCAAAGACCCCAGGCTACCGGTTGTACTGCACTGGCTAAATTGCTCATCTACAGCTGACACACCAGACGCCCACTGAGACAGACTAACTTCCGGCTGTATAAACATACACACAACAATTTGCTTTGCTTTGCAGCGTCCGCCACTGCCGGCACGGGTCAACTGCCGGCTTGGGGCACGAGCCATATAGTAAAAAGAACAGCTCTGATTTTCGACTGGCTCCGAAGTTGGATCCACGTTGGAACCATTCAAACGTATCTCGTGAACACCCTACTTGCTGGTGTAGTTGTGTGTTGGTAGTGCACTCGGGTTTTCAGCGTTTGCAAGTGCGTCATTTGTGTGCAGATTAAGTCGCTCACGCAACTGACGCCTTGACATCATGTATATGACGGATCTCACGCAAGCGTTCGGAGCATGCGTGAAGCCGCCATAACTTTAGTTGACAGGGGGTAATCGGGAGCGCACGAGACAGTTTGTGCTCTGCACGCGCAGAGCTCTAACGAGGTTGTGACACGTGCAGAAAGACTATACATAGGTTGCACTGACGTAATTTGGTCCTCCTTTCTGGTGGCCGAACTTCCTCGAGCTTAGCCTTTACTGTGCATATTCTACGAGCAGTGCACGAGCGTCGCGAGCGAGCGGAAACGAGTGAGCACAGCTTCATTATACTTCGTTTCACTTTATCTGCGAGCGAAGCCAAAGCTAGAAGCGCGAGACCAGCGCTTTTTGCGTTTCTGCCCAGCTTGCGCGCTCGAGCAAAGCCTGAACACACGGAGCTTCCGTGCTCGCGCTTCCAGCTTTGCCTTCGCTCGCACATAAGGTGAAACGAAGTATAACAGCAGGTTTTGGCCACCAGAAAGGAGGAAGGATATGACGTCACGTGCAACCCATGTATAAAGTTTTCTCGGTGCATTGCAGCAGCGGTGGCGTACCCAAACTGGCGGGTGAAATCGGTCTATTAGCTTTAGCGGCATTCATCGCCTGTTTTAGATGCGGAGCATCTCTTGCTCAGGTCTATGTCCCGCGGCCTTGTAGTCCGCACTCGCACTACGCACGTGCAACTCTCCTCCTTCCCTCTCTCCAACAGCTGCGCGTTACTCTCTCCGCTCTCTCTCTCTACCAGCTGCGTGCACTGCGCGTTCGTTCGCTTGTACTCACACCGCGCGCGCACGCGCAGCTCTCCTCCTCTAGTCTCCTCTCCTTCAAGTGTGAAAAAAAATAAACGGCGAGCGCCGAGCGTTTGAAGTTTCTCTGCCGCGAGCCGCGACGAAGGCTCGCGTAGGGGCTAACGCTAGGGCAGTCGGTGGCGCCATCTCTCGACGTCAGCACGCAACTGACTCTTTCCTCGGAACCAACACGATGCTCCGCATTACCCCATGGTTCCCCTCGGGAAGATGGTGTAATTTTTTTTTTCGAGTAGAATTTGGTTTCCGACGAATACGCAGCGGCGTGTTGTAGCAAATATATGCAGAGTGAAATTTGCTGTTAATTTTGGCTCCACTAAGTTCAGCCTTTATATAGATGTGAGCCTGTAATGAGCAGCGCCAGATTATAAGCAAGAGTCACGGTTGTAGGTAAAGATCAAGCTTCTGAGCGTGGTGACATTTTCAGTCTTTGTATGTACGGCGCGAGCTTTGCTCACTTTCGAAATAGACGAACACGTGCGTGCTGAGCTGTGAAGATCGCATGCTCAGCAGTGCGATCTACACAGCCCAGTAGCTTCTGGTCATTGCGATCTTCAGCGTTCGTGCGTGTAGTGCGTGCTTTGCTCACTTTTGGAAACGACGAAAGATCATAGCAGTTTGGGTTGTGATTCTGTACATATAAAAACTAAGTATAAACATCTTTCAACATCTGCTCACGCGCGCTAATAAAGCGTAAAAAACATAGTGCGTAAGATTTGGCGTTTTATGGAAACGCTGACAATGATTTCCTCTCGGCTTGACACCGGTTTCAAGCTTTGGTAAAATGTCCTACAACAAATATCGCTTTACCAAATGAACACAACGCGTGAAACAGGCTTTGCCGCGCGTTTCCCATACATCGCATAAAGCGAGCTAACGAGCCGAGGAATCAAGATCTGCGCGGTCTGTCCCAATCTATCCTACCGCTGACGTCAAAAACGATGATGATGATAGCTAGAGATGCGCCCCCTGGAGTTCGCGCACGCCGCCAATAGCGTCCGCATTATACATCTAGGCTATTCAGTTGCCCATGTGTTTGTGTGTTCGCTGATCACACGGACATTTGCATCTCTCGGCCACAGTGAATGGCCGCCGCAATAACAAATACCTTCCGTTTTTTGTTTCCTCTAATTCCTATTACCTCGCTTCATCATTACCGTAGCAGGTTAGGTTATTGTTGTTTTAGATTATACTGTGTCCTTCTTCCAAGCATTGGCCTTTGTGCAGGCTCGTCAATGCCCGTTTCAGTGACTCTGTACCTCAGTAAGCCAAATCTGATACGTGTCTAAAGCGTCCAGGTATAAAAGGCTCCATTTCAACATAAGTGCACGCAAAGCCGTATGCACCAGCGCAGTGGTTCTATGGCCTGCACTGACGTCACACCAGCTGCCATTCTAGTGGCCTTGCTGCTGAGCATCCATCTTTTGCAGTGTAAACTGCGTACTACATTGCATTTCTTTTTTCAAGAAGAAGTAGGATGCACACCACCGACATGGTTCAAGGACGTTACGTGCAAGCCATATATAGCGCTAAATTTGGCGAACTTGCGTATTCTTGCCTTTTGAGGTACGCGACACCATATAGTCAAAGGGCCGATTTGGATTACCACATTCATGGTTGTTCCGGAATCATCATAAACGCCCGCCTTGGTTCACGCTCGTACCGAATGTGAAAAAACGGCATTTCTGCACAAATAGATAAATAAAAGTAATATGGCCTGAGCTCTGACGTTGAGATACGCCACAGCGCATGTTTTTTTGCAAACATAAGATGGGCCATAAAATGACCGAGATTTGAAGCTGCCTATATAAGCCAAGGAAGTCAAACAAGCGCTAGGAGCTAAAGTCCATGGGTATATTAGACCGATCTCACCACACAGTTTGGGTACGCCAGCGCTTCCGCAATGCACCGAGGAAACTTTAGTCTTTCTGCACGCGCAACGGCCTCGCTGGAGCACTGCACGTGCGGAGTACGAAACGTCTGGGGCACTATCGCCAGTCTCCTGAGAACTAAAGTTATGGCGGCTCCACGCATGCGCCGAACGCTTTGTGAGATCGGTCTATTCACGCTTGGCGTCTCTTACAAGTACCGACAACTACTGTTCGCGAATCCGAGAGAAACGTAATACGAGACCACGAGTGAACGCCGCACCGCAGTTTCATTTCAGGGTGCTGTGCCGCCATTAGCTTCAAGTGTCGCACGAGGCACGGGCTCGTACAATTGTGTATTTTATAATTTCGAACACATCAAGATGCTTTACTGAGCTCATGTGACCCTTCGGTGGGACCCAGGGAACCACGGAGCGCGAGGTTACGTGGTACGTTCTTACCGCTTGATTTTTATTTATTTATTCATTTATTTATTTATTTACCATCAAGGTACGTAGTACCATAGCCTTCTCTATATTGACAAAGCCTGGCAGATCGCCACGAGACGCGGCCGCCGAAAGTGAAAAGGTAGAGAGGCAAACAACGGATACCAGGAGAGTCATGTAATGGGCGCCCCGCTGCGGCGAGACGCCGAAACACACTTCTCCCGAGCGATGGAATGTCCGCTCATGCTCCTCGCGTTCCTCGCGCTACCGCTTCTTTTCTCGTCGGGTTTGAAAGCCATGTTTCGGGTCCTCGCCTCTGCAAAGGCGGCGAATTCCAGATTCCCCTTTGAAATTCTCTGCTACCAGACCCTCGCGCTCCAAATCTGCGACCCGGCACTGTATCGCTCCGTCGTCGAACTGCCAGGCTTTGTGAGTGTAGAGGAGGCTATGGTAGTATATTTCAGAGGGGAGTGAACACACACAAAGAAATGATGGCAACGAAATCAGTTAAGCAAGGGTGCTATTACAAAGTGTTTGTTAAAAAGAAAAACGTCAGTGATTAAGGCAATAGAAGCGGGAAGGCGGTTCAGTCCGTTGACGAGCGAGGTATGGATGACACACTGAATCCGTTAGAGTTAAAACTTGGTATGCCAACCTTATGGGCGTGATCGAGGCGAGCGGAGCGATAAGATCGTTTGAGTATAAGTGACTTGCGTAAAAATGAGTTGTGGTAATAGATTTTATTAAACAAGCAGAGACGAGCACATATACGGCAGGAAGATAAGTCGGGTAATGATAGAGTTTTCTTACTATTTGTTACACTGGACGTGCGAAGATAGATAGATTGGCGGCATTGGTCATGGCATCGGCCGCGTTCACTCTAAAATTGAAAAGGAGAGATTGTCGCGTGGCGGGGAGACACAGCACGTTGCCATGGCATCAGTACGTCATGCACGCGTCGCCTCTCATGGGTCCCATTTCTTGTGTACTGCAGCAAACAGAAATATCACACAGTCCGTTCTCCGGCAAAACTGATTTCGGAGGTGTCATACAATGGACCCGTGCTGCAAATCGCCGTCCGTGCAAGCTCGTGAAAACAGTTACAACAAATTCTCTGGCTTGGGGCATTTGGTGCTGGTGTCGCCTTGTCGTTGCACCCATTAAAAATAAATCTAGCGGAAAACTGCCCTGTCCATATTTGTTTACACAAATACGCAAATACCAAGACATTTCGGCTTCTCGTCAGAGTCTTAAAATTAAAATAGGAGACAAGTGCTAGTACGTACTGCGATTCGTTTTGCCACTTTTATTATCTAAGTAATTTTAATTTCAAAATTGCATCAAAATGTGTCTAAAACAATTAAAATGATATATTTTTATATTAATAAAAATTTTAAGCGCTCTCAAGAGAAACTCCAAGGGCAGTACGGCCTTCACTACATCTTCATAATGAATAACAAAAATAATCAATACTCTGGTGCATTCCTGAAAAGCAGGTCTGTGTAGCGAAATTTGCCCAGTGAGTGACGAGCGGATGAAAGCCCTTTAAAGACGAAATTGCGTTCCGAATACCGTCAAGAGTCGAGGGTTGCCGGAGAGGAGAACTGTGCTCATGGAATACTCTCATTTTTATATTTATATTTTTTATTTTTGGTTTGGGGGGGGGTGCGGGGGAGGACATTAGAAGCGGGCACGTGGAATGACGCTACATGGCACTAGATAGATATTTTTGACCGCTTCTCCGACGTCCTTCTTCTGAGATAAAAGCGTGCGACAGCACGAATGCGGACGGCTAAACATGTTTACGTCTGGTTGTCAGCGGCGATGAAAGAGCGCTCTGACAATGGCAGCCGCTTAACGACCAGCTCGGTACCGAGCCTTCCAGAAATAAACGTGGCATGCAAGTAGCAAGCATACCTCTTTCATAACGCTAATCTGGGCCGAATCAAAAGGCTTCGGAGTTGTGAACCTGGTATTAACGGAAAGCGGAAGGGATTCCCGGATTATACTTGAAAAGCAAAGTGAGCGTTTAAATATAGGCACTTCAATTATTATGTCTGTAGAGTTTTCTGTTGACTTTGTTAGTAGGAGTGACGTCTGCACCGAGTACAAAAAACAAATATAGCAGAAAAAAGAACTAGCGAAAGGGATGTTATTGATGGTGTCATTTGAACCTTGCTCGCCTCTAATGAAAAACACCTCCTATACTCCGTATGCGCCATTTCACTCTAAGTTTGACCGCAGCCGTCACCCAATCAATTTAGAGGAAAATATTCCCCGCTAAGTTAAGCGAAAAAATTTCCCTGCTAAATTTAGCGGAAAAACTTCCCTGCTAAATTTAGACGGTAAATGTTTCCCCGCTAAATTTAGCAGAACATTTAGCGAACATTTCCCGCTAAATGGGAGGGCGCAGAAGAGGAGGAGAGAGAGGACGTAAGGGCAGGCATACCCTCACCTCCGCACGTTCTCCTCCTCCTCCTCAGAATGCTGCGCTCTAATTCGGCATTACAGATAATTGTAAACGTCTTGCATTCTATTTTTCCCCAGTTATTTACCATTGAAGCGGCCAAGGCCATACCTGATGTTTCTTTCTACCTGTCGGGTATCGCAAGTTTGACCTCTCCCTATGTTGGTACTTCTCAAGCCATTGCACTAGGACTCGTCTCCGACACTTTTTTAATAGATTTCATTATGTTAAATGGAATAAAAAGAAGATCTTGTATTTTAAAGAAATTGAATAAAATGTCTAACAATCTCCCTTTTGTAGTTTTCGGCAAAGTTTCGCAAGTTATTACGTGTGATCTATTTAAGGTATTTAAATCACCTTGATATCACCAGAAAGCACAAATGCAGCAATTTTCTCATATGATTTCGATAATATTTCATAATTTTCTAATATGATTTCGATAGTTTGTACATAAAAAATTTTTGTTGTAAACATCTGCTTTATTTTATTAATACCAAGGTACGACTGTGCTATCTATAATGAAATTTAAATAAAATATATAGTATTTTGTGTACATATTAGGAAATAAAGCTTGAATCTTGTAAAATGGGAGATTGAAAACGACAAGATTTGTTGCGGAGGAAAATAACTTTTACTTGGCACTGCGCACTATTTCAGACAATTTAAGCTTACGTGTTAGGTATTAATTTTAGGTAACTATATATTACCTATAGGTGGACGCTGTCACAACGCACTACGGATAAGTTTCAAGTTTCAATTACAGTTATACAAAAAATACTATATTTTCTACTTATATTTTTGATAGAAAACATACATACGTTGTTACTAGTAAAACACGATGCATATTTAGAAAAAACGTCTTTATAAAAAAAAGGCTTCAATTTCTTTTTTTATTATTATTTGCTCATTCAAATATATAGCGCGTTCCCCGAGATATTTGGTGTTTTCACAAGAAAAACAAACTACGCAACGCCGAAATTTTATTCTGCACCCAAATGTAGCACTAGGGGTTCCAACTGTATGCCAAAATTTCAGCACGAATCGCTATCTTATCCAAAAGTTAATAAATTACTTTTTTGAACATTTCAATAAGAAAATGGGGTTCATTTTCGCCCGTTTTCGACAACTGGCGCCTTAGCGCTTCATGTATTCGAAAACTCTGTCGGTCGCCATTATCCCGTTAAAAATTTCAGAAAAATTTCATATAGCCGTTGAAGAAAGTAACAGTTAGTGCTGAAACTTTGGCATCTGGTTCTAACCGCTAGCTTTACATTTTGTACATGTAATATCAAATATATGCATAAAAGAGCTTTTTGGGATAAACAAGGTTCTTAAAATACATTATCTAGGTCACATGTAAGAACTTGCCAAATTTTGCCAAAAGTCATAAAAATAGATAGTTCTGACATTTAGTTTAAAAAATTTTAATATGCTTTTTATTTATTAAGCTTCACAAAATTTGTTTCGAAAGTGTCACGGAAGAGTTACAGTGCAATAGTGTAAGAAGTGAAAGAATAGCTAGGGGTTAAACATGACATCCCCGACAGGTGGAAGAAACATTAGGTTTTGCTTTGTCCCCTTCAATGATCAACAACTTCAAAACAATAAATCCGTCAAGCTTGCCGTTTGCGCGGTCAGTCATTTCAGGAAATCGAACAGAACGTGTTTCTTTTTTTCTTAATTAAAATTCGGACTCGGATTCTTTTTTGAATTGAGACAAAACTTTCGTTTACCAAATTGTCTTATAATAATAAAACGCTTATAAATATTACCATTTAAAAGACTTATACAGGATACCAGGGCACTTGGGAAAACAAGTTATCGATACCCGGAGGAGCCTAGCTCCAAATTTCACTCTTCTCCAACAGCCCCTGCTCGACACACGCAGAGCCTAAAGGCTCGTTCAAAACTTCTTATCTTTGTTTAATCTTCTTTTTTAATGAAAACTTGTATACACTCCAAGAAAATACGGTGTTTTCTTAATTTAAGGCCTCCACGAAATAGTTTGCCCCTTTCTGTGCTATTCGTGGGTCTTCTGGTCGAATTGCGTCGTGAGACCTTGACTCCACAATTGTGGTCGAGTTATCTACCTAACTTCCCCAAATGAAACAAGGCTTTTTTTTCTGTAACAATGTCGGCGTGCAAATGCGATAGGGTTGGGGGAATGTCACGCAAACTCTTCGCAAGGTCGAAGATAGTTTTGCGCAGCAGTGCATGCGAGAACCGGCTTTCCCACATCGCAATGTTTCTCTCACGGTGAAAATCTCAACGGTGTGTTCACACGACGGAGACCTTTTCTACAGAAAGGAGCAAACGTAATCGCACTTCGAGGTCACGTGCGTCACATTACGAATACTTGCTAATTCCCGTTCTCTGCAGGGAACCGAGGACAAACTGTTTCCTTCCTACAGATTGTCCCATCGCTTCAGCGGGAAAGGAAGATGGCGACGACTGATGAGTTCAGTTAGTCCGATGATGTGCGTGAAAAGCATGGTGGATGCCTAAAGTCGCTGCGTTCTTAAACCAACAACGTCAAAGTTGACAGTCCGACGCTGCTCTTATTTCCATCGATGAAAGAAAAAAATTACAATGTCAGAATGTCAACCTTGGCGCCGTTGGTGCAAAAAGACGATAACTTCAAACTTCTACCATACATTTTAACACACAACGTCGTACTTGTGGTTCAACGCCATGTTATTTTGTCGCCGGAACAGTGGTACAATCCCCAACTCTCAGCGGATTGGCGTAATACGGGGATTAGCAACCATTCGTGAGGCGGAGCACGTTATTTGGAAACGCAATGAGGGCTGTTTCTTTCTGTGTAGAAACCCGCCTTTGCGTGAATACACCGTAATTTGTTGTTGGATGTTTAGGCAGCGATAATTAACTACCCCAAGACGCGCCTGGTGTCACCGATCGGGACTATAAATTTAGCACGCCGGTACGAAGCTCATCCAGATCGAAACGCGCGGCGGTGGTGTTCGAGTCAAAGATTCCTGTGCTCTGCGGTGCAATTTGTTTATCCTCGTTATTCTCCTTATGTGTTTAAGTTTGAAGCCAAGGATACTAATGAACAAGCGCTTGCCTTGTCTGGCAGTTGGAAGAACCATGGCCGGGCTAGAGTGAACAGGTGCGATCTCGTACGTCCTTTGCACGGGGAGTGGCTGCTCCCTGTGGCCGCAGCTCGAAAGGATCGCTGTAACCCTACCCTTCCAACAGAGCTTTAATTCCTTCTGAGAGACACGTCCACCCCACCGCGTTGGCCACCTTGCTCTGGGATTGAGGTGGAGATGTTTCTGGAGTAATTGGACACACACGTCATGAAGCCACCTGCCTGCAGGGGCGTATGTGGAACAAATCTTCCTTTTCGTACGGTGGTGAGTTGGGCGAGTTGGCGATGCATTTTAAAAGGGTAAAACAGCGCAAAAAGACACGGACATAAAGAAGTACACAGACGGAGCGCTTCCTCTTCGTCTTCTCAAGAAACGAGTTTCTATAGAGATGCGTTTAATTATCATAAGCCGAAACATATTTCAATTACCTCACTAGAGCTATTTCGGGTACACGCTATTGGCAGACATTTACAATCGCAGTGATCGAAGAACAGTTGTTCAGGATGACTCAGGCAGTGTTGGGCAAGGTAGTGTGGTCGCACCTCCACACGGCTAAAAAGTTCCATTGTTCTTAGGCGAGAGTAAAGGCCGCAAGGAAAGCCGCTCTGTAGACCAGCCATTAAAGAACATGGGCAGCACTGATCATCTCGCTTATTTTTATTTTACAACACTGTTTGTGGGCACTTGCAAGAACGAAAGAGAAGCGCGGGGAAACTTCACGAGTAGTGATCCCGGCTGCGTATCAATAGTTGCAAAAACCAAGAGTCATGGTGGGCGTAAAAGCACAGTGGAATGTTGGAGTCGTCGCATTATTAAACTAACGCCGTCAAAGTTGATCGCCTGACACGACTCTTATTTCAATAGGTAAACGAAAAATAATCAAAAGAAAGACGACCTAGGGAGGGTTTAGCCCGTAGTGAATCTTTCTTAGTAGCACACTTCACGAATAAGGGTTTTATTAGACCCATTGCTTGAGAGTAAGATTTGAGTCACAACAACTGGCTTTGTGTTACCTCACTGAGACCCTCAGGCGCTAAAATGGGTAATAACAAATTAACTCCAACACAACTTTTTATACATAACGATGTTGTGTATTGAACTCAATAACCTGCCTCGCGATCACAAGAATGAAGTGTAGCCATAGCTGTAGCGTACCAAATGAGAGGAAGAGAAAGCGAAGGTCAGTCATGGCTGCGCCCATGCTCATCTGCCTAAAGGAGAAAATCATCGCCACCCTAGGAATTTTCCTGAACATGTAGTTCTTTAAAATTGGTAAGAACTCAACACACGGCACAATCAGCCATAAAAACTTGAGAAGAACACGCTACTGTGTTTTTTGCTGACTTTAGACAAAACTGAGCAACGTTTACTGAAATCAAACGCTGCTAATTTGTATAAGCGATAGTAATCTATCTTGGTTACCACTAACATTATCTTTCAAGCGGTAAAACATAGATATTAAAATTACCTTTCTTCTGTCTAAAGAAGATGTATATTTCTCTGCAGTTCAACATTTTTTTTTTTCAGAAACAGTAAACGCAAAATTTAAGAAAAGGGCCACGATATGCAAACAAGCATATATTTATTTTGTCTGCCAGAAGTTCGAGATACCTTGTGTTGAAAACAAATAACGGAGCATTTGTACTACAAAGCAATGTTTGCCTATATTTGTCACTTTTATTCATTTTCACGCGAGCATTACAACAAACATTGAGCATCATTCTTAATTATATTTGGCACACATTTTGAGAGTTATGCCCATTCATAACAGTTACAAGTTTCAGACGCATAAGCTGAGCAGTTGTTGTGGAAATTGATCGTGAATTTACTCCCATAAAGCCTATTTTGCAAGAAATATTGCTCTCATCATAAGATAAAAACGAAAAAAGGGCCACGATATGCAAAGCAAGCACTCTTTATCTAGACGTCTTAAAGATTTAAACCAATCCGGTCCAACATCAAATCTGGCGATTTGTACTACCAAATCATCTACAGCCAAAAACGTCACTTTTCAACATGTTCCCAGCGAGCAGAATTTCTAATATATATACTCATATTGTCTCCTTTTATATCAAGACGATGACTATGTTCTATTTTATATACTCGCATATAATAAATATTGTTAGGAAACAACTCAACTGTGGGAATTGCGATTCAAACATCTGCTTATATCGTAATTTTTTCATGGCCGCCGTGGTTCCTCAGTCTTAACGACATCACATAAACGGTATTGGCTGCCGAGAGTCCGGAACTCTTGCGTGTAAAAAGCATATATATCGAGTTTCTGAACATTTTCTTTAAATTTTTGACGTCACTTTTATTTTTAAGGCAGTTGCAATTAAAAAAGAACAAGAAAACCTGGGTCACTCAATCATTTGCGTAATGATAACATTGCTTAGAGGTTTCCCTCTCATCAAAAAATAACGATGATCTGGCGGTCTGCAGGACGTATCTCATATCGCAATCAACTCACATGTACGTTCAAAGTTTTCCCATTACGCTCACAGAAAGCGCCACAACACTGTACCGTCGTCCGCAAAGGCGGATTCAGCATTTTTCTGAGCAAGGCATTATCTAGAAGTACCGCCCCTGTCCCCTTTTTGTAGCGTGAGCTACACTGGCCGAGGTTGAGCAGTTTCGCGTGGCTCGCATTATGAGCCGTGCACCGTGCTGCGCAAGCGCGAGGAGCAGTGACGTCACACGGCGCACAGCTGGCGCGCCGGAGACGCCGCCGCCACCGCGCGCGCCTCGCCGGTCTGCACATTCCAGAGGAGTGACGTCATAGCCGCGGCAGACGCACTGGCACCGCCGCGTGTCCAGCTGTCCGCCTCCGTTGCGCAGTAGCAAAGTCTGACGCTGCACCGGAGCCGCTTGATACGCAGCTCTCATTTTGTGCGCATAAGCTCACGCTACGTATATCCTGGCATAGCCGAGCTAAGCAACCGCAAATTATTTCTCCCGGTGTCTGTAAACAAATAAGCTCACATATTTCTGCACTGAACTCTCTTTAATACCCACAACAGGGAGTTCTAGTATATTGTATTTGCCGTCCGACAACAATACTCGGCACATGGAGATGTCAGTGTCCTGAAACAGGAGGGTAGAGGCCAGTGCCTCAGTTACATTGTGATACTAGCGTCTCGGGTTTGGAATACTTCAACTCACGAACCGTTGCATACTGGAACCGTAGAGCCGCGCTGCCCTCCGCTTTTATTTGTCGCTTGTGCGTCTGTGCTACCGGGACCGAGTCAGTCATACACACACACACAAAAAAAGAGCTGAAACCAGCGTATCTTTTACGCTAAGTTCTCGTTCACGTAAACCAGAACTACGCATTGTTTCACCGTAAGTCCGAGCACAGCCAGCAGCGAGCACGTGCGAACAGAGACGCAGAGACTTAAGGGGCGATTCACACACTTGCGTCGAGTCCGGCCAAGTGCAACTGCAACAGCTTGCTTTGGACGGGTTGCTATGGCAACTGCTGCGTCGGCTCCAACAAAACCGGTTTTTACCCCCGTTTTGTTGGAGTCGACACAGCTGTTGCCATAGCAACCCGTACGTCTGCAAGCCGTTGCAGTCGCACTCTGTCGAATTCACGCAAGCGTGTTATAGTGCTTGGAACGCGTCTCCAATTGGTGTGTTTACCGCGTCCAAAACGTGGTCCCTCGATTCCCGCCTGATGACGTCATGGAAGTGTCATGCTGTCGCCAGTCGCGATCCTGGCGGCGTCCCAGCAGCGGTGGTGTGTGTGCAGACGCCTGTTCTGCTGCATGTCGCTCCCTGGTGTGACAGCCCACAGAAGCTTGAGCAGCCAGAAGTTGGGACGTCATGACAACAGCGACACTCGCGCTCGCTCGTGCTTTCCGTCAACATTTCTACAACCAACTGCCAGAATCGCGACGTCCGACAATATTGCACTTCGGCTTCTGTGGCGTCGTTTGTTGCCCGTTCGGGAGCACTTTTGATGTATGGGCCGGATAGGACGCTAGACACACCAGACGGACGCGCGTTCTAGGCAACATAAGTGTGGGAACCAACCTTAAGATGGCGGCGCACGCACTGTGCTCGATTGGCTTAGCCGGTGGTAGCGCACGTACAGAAAGACGACGATGGCCGTGACGCTGTGCTTTTTGCGCTTCTTTGTTAGCTCCATCGACCCGCAGCATCGGCTCCGCTCGGACTTACGGTGATATGAAGTGTAGACAGCGGTCTGAGTTGATGAAGAGCTTACGGCGACAGCTGTCATCGGACCGGGTCGGACAGACACGTGTTACACCACTCAGGGAAGCGAGAAGCCTTCTTCGCTGTCAACCGCTTGTGTTCATTTTGCTTTTCTGAAGTTAGTCTTACAGACAAAAAAGGCACGGTCCCGTTTTTACAAAAGTAACCTACAAATATTAGAGGTGCCCTGAAAAGGTTTTAGAGATTGCCTAAATATGGCGATATCTCACTCTGTGGGCTCTAAGCATCTTAGAAATCCATAAATCATAGCGATGCGCGGCCGATTTTTCCATTAAAGAAGCGATCAAATATCAAAATATTCTCCGGCGTTAAGATTGCAAACGCTGGTATTATAAAATGTGTATATTTTTGAGGATAATAGAAGCAAGTAAGAGTACTCAAAAAAATTTCACTTTTTCGCGGAGAGGGAACGTAATGCTGCAATCATCGTCTCAAAAACATAGAACTATGTTTGTTTTTTGTTGTTGTTTTTTTCGCGGGAGTAATGTGTCCGGTCGTCAGCTCCCGAGCGCTCAAGCGCGTTTTCGCTGGGTTGAATCGTAGTACGGGCTGCATGGGCAACGAGCTGCGCTCATTCGATATATTGTCACAGATGACGAGGTGACGACCAAGGAATAACTGAGCAAACAAACGTTTAACGGGGCTCACTTGTGCCCAAAACAAAATAGGAGACAGAAGATAACAACAGAGCGTCGCGAGCGGCGAACTCTGCGTAACAGCAGGATCGAGCGCTGGGGCGAGACTGACTCGGCTCGCCACGCGAAGCCCCCTATGTATACGCGTGGGCTTCTGGAACATTCGGCGTAGAACATTCGGCATAGAACATTCGGCGTAGAACATTCGGACCTCGAATACGCAACTGGGTTCTCGAACATACTAGCTTGCGAGAATTATAGAGATAATATAAATGTACGACCGCTGTCAGGAATCGAACCGTGGCCCTTTGCGTGGGGAACCAAGCACGATAGCCGTTAGGCCACGGGCGCGCTGCCTGCTTTGTCCGCTGCGCGGGCGGCATATCACTCCGCGGTTCCACCGGTTGGAGGCGCGAAGATCCTTTGCTGGTATTGACTGACAGTGGTCCTGGTTTCGGAACATGCTCCTCCCATGGCCGGAGAATGAAATCGATGTGTTGCGATCTTTGATTGCTTTCGTTTTTTATTAGAAAAATCGGCCGCTTATTGTCATTATTTATGGATTTCTAAGATGCTTAGAACCAGCAGAGTGAGTAATCGCCATTTTTAGGCGATGAGAAAAACCTCCTCAGGGAACCTTTAAGGCGAAATGTATTCGGCTTTGTTTAGGTCAAAAATTAGCAATTGTAATTTGTTTGGCAGAAGTAACAATGATTGAAATTAAAATTTCGAAACAATATCTAGAACAAGCATAGGAAAACAATGCGGCGCTTCATTGCTAAATGCACCCTATAGCAAAGATAATAAGAGCCATTTATATTTTTCTGGAATGTCACAAGAATCACCCGAGTATAAGAGCGTCAGTTGTTTCGCCTCTTATTTTATTTTCAGCTTTGAAGTTTATTGTATGGTTTATTTATTCATGCTGCGATAACGTGAATCTTCATAAACGAGAGAAGACGTTTCTGGAACGTTTATCTATACCGTAACAAATTACGCAATGTTCATGATAGATTTATGTGTTTTCAGTAAATACCGGTAAATCTCGCAAATTAATCCCCCCAGTCATTTTTATGAAAATCGGGGATAATTGGCGAACCACGAAATGGAGCGTGCCGTGGATGAGAAAAATGCAAACTTCACATGGATAACTTTTGTTTTTGACTACATCTTTATTTTGGGTTTATCCGGAAAACAGCCCCAAACGAATTGTCCGTGAGGCTTCTTGCTTTAGAACCTCATCATCTCATCTTGTTTGATTTTCTTTATCGGTACGGTGACTTCCTTTAATAATTCGCATCAGGCGTAGATTTGAGTTCAGATACCGGTTACTTTTATTTTTTTTATTTTTTTTCTAAACATAAACCTAGGAAACCGCTTTCGAATTTTAAAGGAAAATACACCCCCACTCCCAAAAGAAAACCCACACACACACACACACACAGAACACACACACGCACTCACACACACACACACACACATACAGAATATGACAAAATATAAACCCCCGAATACACGGACCCCAACTGGAATTCCACATTTACTCATGAATGAGCGAGTGCATTGGAGAGTACGTTAATATTTCTTGTTGAGGAAAGATATCAGCACGCGCTTATTTTGCATAGGTGAATTATATTGTTTCAGTAGGACTTTTTTAATCGTGCTATGAAAAGGAAAGGTCACCAAACCCAGTCTAGCTAGCTTTGATCTTCTCTAAAGGTATTCTCTAAATATATTTTCTATACTTCTTTTCAAACCAATTTTTAAGAACTAAAAAAATAACAAATACATCGATTACAACGTTACATACTGTTGATGAAGAGGCAAACAAAAACAAACAAAAAAACTAGACTTTCTAAAACACCAACAGGTATAGTAACTCAGTTCTCTCGCGGCATTTGTTTTTAAAGCTTGCAGTTCCGTGAAATGTCTTAACGATTTGGGCGAAAGAAAAATTGACCGCATCTCCACGTGGTGAATGATGTTGATTGGGGCGACGCTCTGGTGGTGCTTGTCTGCGTAGACCCTGAGCCGCACCATGCGGAGCCTTTCGTTCGATTTCATTAATGTCAGAAAGAGAATGTGTGGTATGGAAGGTGGTTATATACGCATTTGAGCATTTGACCGCAGCGCCCTCTGGTCTATAAACGTTGAGCCAATGCATACCAAGTTTAACGCGATTATATACGCATTTGACCGCAGCGCCCTCTCCTGTATAGACGTTGAGTGGCTACATGCAACGTTTCATCCATGACATCCCCAACTCTTGAGTTACTACCACATCTCAGAACCCCCTACTGGTCCCGCAGTCGTGGCCGAGTGGTTAAGGCGATGGACTAGAAATCCATTGGGGTCTCCCTGCACAGGCTCGAATCCTGTGGACTGCGCAAACAGATTTCTTTTTTCATAATTTTTTTCCCTACACGAGCACGTGAGCACGTGCCACGTGCTCGTGAGCACCTGAGCTCACGAGCAGGAGCACGAGCATTGGACGCCGGACGCTCGGACACTGGACGGACATACGGACATGGCTAGCCCCTAAGGAGCTTCGCCCATAAAAAAGAAAAGATACGAAATCGAACAAATAACCACTAGTCTCTCCTTGCGTCTTGTCAATAGCATCCTATTTAAACCAAACCCGGCGCCCGCAAGAAAATACAGGGCAAAAGAAGAGGAGAAAGCTAGGCATGAATAAACCGAAATATTTCGAGATACCAAGAACCTGCATTGATCGACATGAACAAAACCTTTTCTCGTCGACGTCCACACCTAAATCCTTACAAAAAACAGAAACAAAAAAACAGTCCCACGCATCGCGTCAGATTTCTTCTAATTCATTGATTAAAGTTCTTGTTTCTCAAAAACTGTCCAATCTCAACATTCATTTAGATTCGGTTTTCTTCACATCCTTCTCAAGACGGACATGAAACGACGGAGAAATTAAGAATTGCGCCTACGCGCGCAGTTGACAAAGGAAAGGCGAGCCCCCAAAAATATTCCTAGATCTAAAGGAAAACTAAGAGAGTAGAATATTTTTAATTTATTGTACTCGATTCATTTTGCCGTTTTTCCTGGAATTTTTTTTCTACTTTTTTTACTTTCCTCCAGCTGTTCGAGTATAACGTGAATATACTCGCTCTTAGACGTGCGCGTAGCAACAACAAAAATATTTGATCGATCCATTCGGTTCGCCTTAGAGGAGTTTTAATCCCAAAACAGCCCACCGCGAAAGCCTATATCCTCCGGTGCTCGTTTCTATGCTCTTTGTTATTTCTATCCCACCGAAAATGCGATGCCGCCACTTTCTACGGCTGCGTGGGCCGGAGTTTTCTCAATGGAGCAGCGTGGGCGCGACAGAGAACAAAGGAGACGGAGAGGGAAAGGTAGTAACAGGGAAAGGGAAATAGAGGAAAGGAGAAGGAGGAGGATGGAACCTTAGCAGTGTGAGGTCGATGGCCTGCTCCAATCGTAAACACACTCTCTCTTATTTCTTTTTTTTTACGATATTTTGTGTTTCCTTCATGTCGTCGCGCATTGACGGGCCATAGTAGTGCATGGCTTTAAGGGGCCGTAGTGGACGTACACTAATGAAGTCTCGAGGGTGTTGAGTTAACCCAAATCGGCCCCCTTTATTTATTTATTTATGTTTGTACTTTTTTTGTCTTTTTAGGTATGTCTTTGTGTGGCTTTGCTTTGTTTTTTGGCGCGGGGAGTTTGAGGGGACTTTAGCGGCGAATGGTGCCACAGGCGTCTCGGAAGGAGCTCCCGCGTTGTTAAAAAATTCGTCTTGACATTAACGATGGCGAAAGTCTATTGTATTTTGTGTCGCTAAAAGCTAAAAAAGAAAACAACGGCGCGCCTAGTTGTGTTTGTGCTTGTTGCTTATTGATTCCTTCTTTGCGCGTTCTTATTGGCAGATGCAGAAATCTCGTCGATTAGGTTCCCTGACGGGTTAAGAAGCTCGGGGCGTGGCTTGAATAAAGTTCACGCTTCGTGATTGGTTCTTTGGCGTACCTATCGAGTAATGCCGCAATCTTATTGGCTGCGGAGACGATAGTAAGAGGCTCTCGCCACACCCTGTGCTTGTTAAGTTGACAGTTACTATAATAAAATCAGCGAAAATTTAATATAAGACGTTGTTGTTTTTTAACGTGAAACTCTTATAGGCTATGTTGTGAGGTGAAGTGTAGGCTCAAAAAGCGTAGCAGGGAATTTCCCGGTGAAATTTAGCGGGGAAAATGACGTCAAACGGCTTCATGTCACATGACCTATAGACAAAGTTAGTGCCCGCTAAATTTAGCGAAAACAATTGACGTCACGTGACATGTCCACGTGAGCTGTACGCAAATTCAGCTTCCCCCGATAGATTTCGCGGGAGAATTGACGTCACGCGGCCCCAAGAGCAATTCAGTTTCTCCGTTACATATATATCGGGGAAAATGGCGTCACATGACTTCGTGTCGCGTGACCTCTACACAAATTCAGTTTCCCCGCTAAATGTAGCGGAAATGTTGACGTCACGTGACCTGCACATAAGTTCAGTGTACTCGCTACCCGTCACCCTCCATACTCTGTGGGCACAGGCCGACCCGACGGGGAAAGTCAATGGAGTGGAGAAGAATGGCTGAAGTCAATGGGGTGAAGAGGAATGGCTAGAGTCAATGGCCTGAAATCAATGGGATGGAGACGAGTGGAGACACATGGAGGCAAAGCTCTAGAAGAAATGCTTAGAAGTTACTAGCACTAAACCAATAACACTCCACGTAGCAACACAAGTGCGGGGCGATTTGCGATATTTTTTTTCATACCGTGCCAATACAAAACAGAACAAAGAATAATACTAGGAAGGCAACACGTCTTTTTCTAAGAACGGCATCCAGCCTCACTTGCCCCGATATTGGCTATTTCCCTTATCTGAGGAGTCATAACGTTTTTGTCGGAGAGTTTCCCCAACTACGCCGCTTTTATTAAATTTCGCGAGCACTTCGTTTCCTCTCTTTTCTGGAAGTGAGTATTTCAAGCTTCTACGCCCCGGACAAGCGTTATAAGAAGTCGAAGGAAATAACTTCTCGTTATTCTCCGGAGGACTCGAAGCGAATTCCAAAGAACGAAATGTTCTCGCGTTGCAGAAGGGCGCAAAAGACTTACGCGCACATCGGGCATCAAGGCGTCAGCTCTAACTTTACGGGTAACAAACAGCGCAGGGAGACGTACAGAGTATAAGACGGATGATACACGCGGCGATGACTTACAAATCAGCTTGAATGGATCTGACAACAAGTATGAATACAGTATTTGCCCGAACCAAGAGCCAAAGAAAAGAACAACACTTAAAAAGGACGACACGTGCTCCTAGATTTATTGCGCGCTACGGTTATTCTGTGATTCACAAATAAACATCCTGACCCCACTTGTCCGAAAGCGTGGGCTTTCTATAACCTCACGCGTGAGCTTATCATTTTGTTTACTGAAGACCGTGCAACTTTCGAAGGCCAAAGTACATCCATAGTCGTGGCAACGCCCACCATGACGTCCCGACACAACCTGTGACACATCATACCAGTTCTCTCTTGACCGCTTATTAAGACGGCGTCCTGTGTGCCCTTTGTATCTGCGGCGGCAAGACAGGGGGATAGAATACACGAATTCCACAACACATGTCACAAACTAGTTCTGGTGCTTCTTAGTGCACACTTGATGTTCTCTCAAATCAGAATGACCTTTTTTGCTCATCCTGGAAAGTTTCCCCGGAGCCGAAAAGACCACGTGAACACCAACTCGACGTTCCACTTTCTTCAGATTATGAGAAACCTTGTGTAGGTACTGTAGTACTGTAATATTTTTTGTTAGCTCCTTAGTCACTTTTGATGCGTTTCTTCTTCAGTAGACTCTCTGCAACCGCAGTAAGGGTGTGCGATGGGTAGCTTGTGGCTAGGAGCCTCAATACTTGATTTTTAAAGCTACTCTTGACCAGGTGAAAGCAGGATTTGTGTAGATCTTTTTTAAAACAAATATTGATGATGCCCCTCTTCAGCGGCTTAGAATGGGCTGATGAAAACGGTAGGAAGGGTTTGTTGCCTCTAGGTTCATAAAGCCAGCACATGTGTGAGGGATGACAGTAGAGCCTTAGTTTTAGAAATCTTATGAAAACATGTACCGGTAATTCGTTCGTGAGAACTAGCGGTTCCAGGCATTCACTAAAAGTAATCAAAGCAAAGGATATTTGTTTAATCGTCAAAACCCTCGAGTCAGAGCCCGTAAGATTTCTAGACCTCGAGCTTCACTGTCTTCCCTCACATATCAGTAAACAAATGGATAAGCTCACGCTTTATTATTGAAGCGTAAGCTATCAGACAAGCGAAGTCAGAATGCGTTAGTGCCCTGTCACTTGCCTTGTCGAAAAAGGAGTGCATGTTTCTTTGTGTATCAAAGAACAACAGTGCTTGCAGATGACTCTAGGAACACGTGTCGTCCTCCTTAGGTGGTGTTTATTTTCTTGGCTTTTGGTTCGGGAAAATGCTGTATTTATACTCGTTCTCAGATCCATGAGAGCTCAATTGCAAGTCACCGCCGTGTGTTTCATCCGTCTTCTCACTCTGCCCGTGTCCCCTGATTTGTTTGTTACCCTAAAAATAAACTTCCAATTAGCCCATTCGTCAACGCTACTAGAGGTCAGCTCTGAGTCCCCGTGACTTGGCAGGTATTCGTGAAGGTTACGGACGTAACACGCGTGCTCCTACGAACACGAAACGAGCAAAGGAACAAATGATTCCTCCAGGGGGCTTTGTAATGGTTTTGGTTCACGCTGATTCTGGAAGCGCGTGAGGCTTTCGGAATTCTTACGAACCTTCCAGCAAATTGCTCAAATGAGGCTGAATCACGTGTCGAGAGATATCAACTCACCATAAGTTCGAACATGCGAAAATAGCCTAGAACGTACAGATTAGTGTAGTCCAAAATATTCGGCACTCTTTTTTTTTAATTTTCAAGTGGTATAAAATTAAAAGGCACACAGCACTATGGACACTTGAATAATAATTGCAGCAAAAGTACTTGCGCATTAAGGAGACAACAACCCCTGCTAGACCGCACACTCCCAGAAGAAAAAAAAATGCTTTGTACAAACCTGATAAAAGGAAGATCAATTGTTGTCCGTTCGAATGGAAGCTAGGGCTTCGTGGAGGAACGTTGCTCCTGCGCAACACATATAGGCCCAAGTGCAGGCTCATACTCACACAGGCACAATACGTTAAGAAATTTAGGAAAAATAAAACGAAGATGAGAGCGCGCGGCGAGGTCGGAACACCAAACTGTGTTTCGAATGATCACTGGGTAAACTCAAAGCTAGCTGCCCTCGTCTACTCGATGTTCGAACAGGTTCGAACGAGAACACCAAATGCCGGACGCCTGCTTTCGAACGCGTTTGAAGAGTGATTACAGACATGCCAACCACAACTTGGTGTTCTGATATCCGTGCGCCCGCTCTAGTCTCCTCCTTTCCCATTTTTTAAACACGTAACGGCCAACCAGTGATCTAGAGCGTGTCCCTCCAAAAGAATTAGGCTTTTCTTTTTCTTTTCACTGCAAAAATCATCGCCCAACGCATCGCCCAACGCTCATTCTCCGTCCCAGAGATAGCGGTTCGAACCAGATGCCAAAGTTTCAACACGATCATTTATTTTATTCAAAAATTTTAAGGGATTTTATGATTATTTTAATGGGAAAATTCGGCCCATCTTTGTCCGTTTTCGATAGCTGGGGTCGTAGAGCTCCATGTATTGGAGAGTTCTGTAGGCTCGTCATTTCCCCGTTTAAAATTTCAGAAAATTGTTTACACATTTTTAATATAATAATAGTTAGTGCTTAAACTTTATCATCTTACTCGGACCGCTAGCGCTACCTTTGGGACGGAGAATAAGCGTTCGTGAAAACGTGGTTTACGTTTACAATAAAAAAAAAGAAGAAGAAAGTATATATTAGGAACACCCTCTATTTTGGCGGGTCTTCTCCTGTAAAGCGTGCACCACCGTACGCAGGGAAGCGAACGAGGCAGCCCAACTTCCGTAACCGTTTTCTTATTGGGCAATTTCACTATGCGAATGGCACGCACTTGCGATCGCTTACAATTTAAGAAATCGGGACCGGCTTGCTAAAAACAACGCCTTAGCTATTATTGTGAAAGAGCGTGTGCGAAACCTTGGGAGTGTGAGCGCTTGGGACTCGACTTCACTTGCCAATCTACTCGTGCGCTAGCTTCGGCAGTGCTTCCCCTCACACAGTCCTAGCTGAAACTCTGTTTCTAGCAATCCGGCCCTGGTGCGTCTGCTTTCCCGCCAAGTTTGGAAGACCCTGTCGCTGCAGTTTACGGACGGAGCCCGGCGAATAAGAAAAAAACATCAAACATTTTTAGACCTATAAAAAAAACAGTCTGCGCTGGGGCATTGAGCTTGATGTTTCACGTGCTGAGTGTCGTGCCGTGTCACAAGGCAGACCGTTTGTTTTAGGTTTGAACATATTTTCAGACTCGTCATACGCCGAACTTTCTCCGTATTTTGCAAAAAAGTGGACGCAAATGATTCTATTTTGGGTGTAGCATTGACGCTTTTATAACAGAAACAAAGATATATTAATGGCAATATGGATATTATAAATTTTCACCGATAATAAAAAGTTGTGGCTCCAATCAACGCTGTGAAGGTGGTTGGCCAACAAAGCTGTGGTATCACTTGCAACGATTGCCCACTTCACTATAGACCAATCTTATGGCAAACCCCACCAGGTTGTGCTCTAATCTTTGACGTCCCAGAGACCTACCGGTTTATAAAAAGAATGACCATAGGCCACCTTAACACCGCTGCTTGAAATCTATATGAAACGTTTAACCACTAGTTATCCGGGTGAACGCCAAAGGAACGAAGGAGTGCAAGATCTGTCAAAAATGTTTGCAGTATTCTTGTAAACCAACTTGCCACCTCCAAGATGTATTATTGTACAGCCGAAGGCCCTCGTTAGATCTCGAACTTTGTTGTCCGTGTAGCATTCATGCTTTCTGGCACTGGTGACATAAGCAATCTCAAAAGGCGTGCTCGTTAGATCTCGAACTTTGTTGTCCGTGTAGCATTCAGGCTTTCTGGCACTGGTGACATAAGCAATCTCAAAAGGCGTGCAAGGACGGTGCGACCGCAAGTCGCTTGGGACGGAAGCGGCAGTTAATGTTTGTAAACAGCAAAAGGGCCTATACCAAAGATTGACGAAAGAAAAGTAAATGCACTGTACCAAAACATTTTTATGTATGAAAGACTTCGAACGCTGCCCTTGCCGCAGCAGCTTATGCAACCGCAATCTTTACCGAGAAACGCATGCGGGGAGCGCTACGTGCTTCGCATTGTTACCGGGGCTAGTGACGTCACTTCCCACGTTGTACTCTGTCGTTGCGGCGGCAGCTTATGAAACCGCAATATTTACCGAGAAACGTATGCGGAGAGCGGTACTTGCTTATCATAAATCGCGCGCGCCTTATCATCTATCATGTGGTTTTGATACTTGTTTTGTGGTTTTAATATTGAAACAAGTGTCAAAACCACATAAGAGATAATAAGGCGCGCGTGATTGTTTTCTGTCGACAACTGTTCTGTCGACGGACACGAAAAAACCCGACCAACGAGTCATATACAGCTTCGCTTTAAAATAAATGCAAATTTCTTTTTGCGTTTTGCCAAATACGTTTGAATGCCAACAACGTGGGCACGATGCTTCCTAGGATGTCACCCCAAAATACCGGTTTTGTTTTCTTTCATTACCTACTCCAATTCGGCCTCACCCTTTTATGTTTGACATTAAATGGTGCAAATTGGATGTTTCAGACCTCGTGTTTTGTAATGCCTGAGCACTGTTAAGCGCTTGAGGACGGACAGGCTGGAGACCGGGTTCAGGCTATAAAGACGGCAATGTTTAATGAGACATGATTTGAGGGTAGCGTTCGATGGTAAGTCCCATTTCGTCTCTGCCGCGCGTGTCCGCGGGTTTCCCTGATATAGCCGCGGTGACGTGAAGGTGTTGCGTCACCGGCGGGATCCTGGTGTGATTGGTGGTGGCTGTTGGCTTCAATAAAGATGAGGTCCAAAAGCCCCTGTCATTGGCCCGGAGGTTTATGTCGTCGCAGCAGCAGCTTCTCTCGTTGTTAAAAGACAAGAAGGACGAAAACCCATTGACGTCGGTAACTTCGGCAGATGTTCGAAAGCCTTGGTTCCGGGTCTACGAGAGGGTCTCTGTCGAGCGACGGTGTACGTGCTGCAACTTGCTTTGCGCACGGCCTCGTCGGGGAAGAAACATAAGGGCACTTCTTGACCTCGCAATGCCAGCCATTCGCAAAGCATCACAATATGCAAAGGCCTGTCACCGAACGATGAGGAGCAAAGGCGGCAGTAAGGCTCAAAACCACGATATGCGCAGAGGCACGCGACAAGCAAAGCAGAGTCGTACGCATTTTACCAGCACAAATTACGTCCGTAGTCACTGACAGCTTTAAGGAACGCAGGTCGTGGCTTGCGACGTTCACGCTTCTCGCTTCGTGATTGGTTGCTCGGCCCTTTATTGGCTAATGCCGCAATCTGATTGGATGCGGTGCGATAATGAGATGCTGGGGATTCGCCACGCCCTGCGTTTCTTATGCTACCAGTGACCCTATGCGTAGCGCCAGTTCGTCTGCTTCTTTTGCAGGGGTCGTGGTGACGTCAGAATGACACCGAGCTCTGATTGGTTCTGATTGAAGAATAGTGGGTAGACCTCAAAGCAAGTTACCTTAAGGTCTACCCACTATCCTTCAATTCGAGCGAATCAGAACTCGTCTTGACGTCTCCACAACCCCTGCATAAGAAACAGACGAATTTGCGCTCAGCATAGACCACGCTTTAGGGAACAGGTCTTTCGCGAGATACGTTCCTCTAATTGACGCGATTAACCCGCCCTACGTTCCACGATAAAGTGGCCACGCGTTCACATTACTATCGTGGAAGGTGGTCTATATGTTTCACTAAAATAAAACATTAAAATTAGAGTTTTACTTCGTTAAATCTTTGATGTAAAATTTGAATGCCAAAAATCTGTATCGGGTTTGCCTTAGGTTAGGCTAAATTTAATAATTGCTTCATTACCTTTACTAGCTAATTTATTAACTTTACATCAGGTTTGTAAAACTTTAAATTAGGTTTGTATACTTGATATCGGATGTATTATCCTTATGTCGAGTGTTTAAGCTCATTTTGAAAATAAAAAGCACAATCAGATATATTTATTTCTCAGTGCAGGAAGAATAATTAAGAATGAAAGAGAATAAGATAGCGTCAACAGCGCCAATATTTTTTTTCTTGGCGCGGTTGACACGTGTTTTCGCCAGTTATAAAAGACGACTCTCACGGCTACAAAACAAAATTGCAAAATCGGTCAACCTATTTTTATCGTTGAACCAAACATGCCGGGCAACATTCCGCTGCTTTGTTCTAGTCGTTTGTTTCTCTGTCACTGATGTCTAGCTAAAGCAAAGAAACAAAAGAACCTAATATTGTCACGAATGATGGCGAGGAGAGGATGAACAGTGAACTGAAAATAAAGGTTTAATCGGCGAACTTGAGCAAAAGAAAATAAAGAACGAGCGTCGAGACAGCAGAAAAGGAGGTGGCGATTTGGCGGCGTAACAGGAAGCGAGAGCGAGACTGTCTCGACATGGTCGCGGGCAGCTCCTTAGTTAGTGTGCGTCGGCATCGCGAAAATTCGGCAAGAAGGTTCGAGCATTGAGCGTTCGAGGTCAGAATGGACAAGCACTTTCGATAACAAGAAACTAAGACGGAATTATAAAAGTTACTCTCTCAGTAAGAAAAAACGCGAATCTTCTAGAATTTTGTGACTGGGCGTTGGTTGCTTGGCCCTGCGCGCGGGAATATTTATGTCCATGCAGCAGGGCGTAGGAATTACAATATTATGACAAGTCCATTAAAAATCTTAAGTGAATTATCCAAAATAAAACAAAACGCAAAAAAAATTCGTTTTTTAATGAATTTATAAAGACGAAAGTAAGAAGATATAATCCCAAAAACTTCTAATGAAACTGGGAAATTTATGCTTCATTTTTCTCCTCGAAAGATACACATAATATTTAATATCTAAAACTAGGTCTTTATAGAAAAGACAAACATTCATGATGGCTACATGAAACGAATATATGACATATATGAACAATATATAAAACGAAAAACTTTTCCATACAAAACAACATCAAAACCCTTGAAGCAAACGAAACGTTTAAAGCAGGATTTTTTTAAATGAAACCCTAAACAAACATTGTTAGCACGTAAGAAAAAAAACCTAAATTTTTAACGCTTGTTTTATTCTTAAGCTTTTTTTCGCAGTCATCGGCAGAAATACTGCTAGGCAAAATTAAGAACTCTCCATTGAGTTATTCCGAACACCGCTAATGTCCGTGTTTGGAATTACAATTTCATCACAGATAACATTTTTTTTTAAATGCAGCTCTTAGGCGCCCGTTTCTAGGTTGAGCGGCGTTGCCGTCACCGTCGGTGTAACCACGCGTTGCATTATGGGAAGTTCCCATAATGACGTCACACGTGACGTCACGTGTGACGTCACGAGGGTAAAATTGTCCTGCAAAACTTTTGCGGGAATATTTTCCGCTAAATTTAGCAGGAAAATGTTACCCTCGTGACGTCGCACGTGACGCCACTGAACCCGGGAAAAGTTTTCCGTATTATTTTGCGGGAATCTTTTTCTGCTAGGAAATTCTCCCGCTAAATATAGCGGGAATATTTTTACCCCCGTGACGTCACACCTGATGTCACGTCACGTGTGACGTGTGACGTCACGTGAATGAATGTGACGTCACATAAAATTTATGCGGAAAAACTTTTCCGCTAAATTTAGTGGAATAATTTCTCCGCTATATTAGCAGGGAAATTGACGTCACGTGACCTCAACACCAATTTAGTTTCCTCGCTAAATTTAGCGAAAGTTTCCCACTAAATGGAAGTGGAGCAGAAGAGGATGATGGGAATGTAAGGATGGGGAGGAAGGGCATATCCTCCGTTTACCCTCCTTCCCTCCTCCTCAAGAGCTCCGCTCTACTTCGGCATTACAGAAATTTGTAAACGTCTTTCGTATATATTTTTTTCTTTTCATTTAAACATTTCTCCAACACGAAACGTAAGACTTCAAGTCAGTTTTTTTAACCGGCGCCCCTATACATAACAATATTAAAGCCAAAAGAAGAGCACTGCATGTTCTTCAGGTAAGTGCCGAGCAACTTATTACCTCCTCGCAGCCATTAATATTTTGTATTATACGATAAGAATGGCGATTAACCAATCACGAAGCAAGAATTAACGTGGGTCAGAGCTTCTGAACTACTCTACAATACAAACGCCTGTCAAAAAGCTCAGTTTTATTTTATTTGGCTCTGGAAGCTGTTTGGTCAACACGGTTAAATAAAATCACCCCTCCCGGTTTAGGTCCGACCACTTAATTAATGTTTCAGTCAGATAAAGTCACTTCGACCCATCCAATACAGTTTCACAATTATAGAAGCAGGGCCGAAAAACGAGGGACAAGTAGACAAAGGTCATCGACACAGCGCTCACTTAATAACTTCGTCTACTTGCCCTTTCCTTTAAGTGTTGCTTCTATTTCATAAATATACAATCGACTAACCAAAACTTCCACCAACGTTATTTTATTTTTTTAGAAACGTTTAGTAGATTGATGGTTCTCACTTCTTGCTGTCCGATACATTTTGAAACATCTAGAGTGGTTGCGTGAGAGAGGGATGAAGCAGTCATGGAGTGAGAGTTGTGCAAATATAAAACGAATTATTACTCTAACCTCAAATGGCGATTTCTTGACGATTGTTTGGTAGCTCTAGCTTTATTAGTTTTAAGTTGTTAAGATATTTTTATTTTGCAAAGATGTAGGGCAAATATAGGGCAGTCTGTACGATGGAAGACAGTAATCAATGTGCAACCTTCCTAGTCAATGCTTGTCGCCTGCAATCAGCAGCGAAGCGAAGCGATATGTTCTAGGAATCATCATAGTGGACAGCAACCGCAGACTAGGTAAGCCACCGTCCTCCTTCTTTCCCACGATATCACACGGATGGGCACGGTGCTTAGATTACCTACTCTGCAATCTCGCCGTCACGCTATGGAAAAGATTTCTTCCTGAACGAACTGAGGCTTGTGGGAACCACGTGCTCGCCGTCTCACTATCTAGGCCTAGCACATGCAGGCCGTGGGGACCACTATGGTGGCGGCTTCCCGGATACGAGGCGAGGCCGCCTTCCTTGGAGAGGGCGGTGTCTCCCTCGCCCTTTTGGGCAAACGTGCCTCCGGCGTACAATTAGAAATGATCGTGGACGCCACCCATCCGCGGGCTTAGCCAGACCACCTACCCCGGGCGCATCCATTTCCTGTAGGATAGATAAGCCGGCCCCGAAACGGTGGCCGTGACTCGGGGGATCGGTGGCAGAGTGGGCTAACGCGTCTCTGATCAGAGCGTGGAGAAACATCTTGCGCTCCAGAACCTCCTGGTTCCATCCTCACCCCCTGCCCGTCTCGATCTGGGTGTGTTTCGAACCGGCACGCGTTCGTGTAATCACTACTGCGTGGTGCACGTGAAAGACCCCAGGTTAGCGGTTGTAGTGCATTGGCTAAATTTTTCATCTACAGCTAAGAGACAAGTCACCAGTTGAGGCTTATTAGCCTTAAGGCTGTCTAAATATACAAGATACACATTTGTTTTACGACATTTGCTGGTGGAGGCTCTGGTCCTTGGAGCCTCTTTCTTTTTGGAGCTTCCCCTTTCCCATGAATCTGCCTAATACGGTAGCGTGGGCCCTTCCAGGTGAATCTGTCTGAGACGGCAGCGCCGACCATTTCAGTCTGTTCTTTTATTTGTTTTTTCCGAAGGGCAAAGTGTGGTGGCAAGACGCCGATAAACCCGCTTCTTCGGAATTCCTGTGTTTCGGAGTGACTCCTCTACATCAGAGCGCACGGCAGCCTTCAGACGGACCCGACCGTAGCAGTCCTCAACAGCGAGCTACGGAGTGGGAACTGCATTGCGGCGCAGTAAGGTAAGTGGAATCCCACTTGATCCAGAGACGTGCGGGTGATGCAAGGAGTCAACCAATCAGATCGCTTGTAGAACCTTACGGATGGACATGGGTGTCCTCATTTCAACTCGGGCAGAGGTTTGGGGTCAAATTTTCAAATTTGACAAATAAAGATATATGTTCGGAAAGTTTCTTGAAATTGAAAACAAATAAAAAAAACGAGCTAGGATTTTTTAAAGGTTTTTGACTATTGAAGCGGTCAAGTTGCTAAAATATAACACGCGGTCAAAGATGCCATCCGCGGCAGGTGGTAGAAATGTCAATTATCGCCTTGGCCTAATGTTACGTAACCTAAGTGACATTAGGTAATCTAACCTAATATAAATTAACCGAACCGCATCGAATCGAACCGAATCGAACCGATCCAAACCGAAGCGAACCGAACCTAGAAAAAGAAGAGCTCTTGTGTTTCAACCGTGTTGAATGAAGGCCATTCGCGGCGTTAGGGATACCACCAGAAATGTATCAATCCTATAAACAAACACAGATGTTTTTTTAATCATAGCGGCGCAGGGCTATTTACTGCATTAATGTAACGGAATATTTTATTGCCTAGCTGACAAACATCATTCACGTTTCACACATGCCAACTCGAGCTTAGAAAATACACTCCGAACAGTCGTTTTTATAGTTTATGTTCATTTTTTCGCGTTCTCTTCACGACACGTGTCTTTTCACCATCGAAAGCAAATTAACAAAAAACGGCTTTGACTTGAAGGTTATTTTACCTCTCAAACGTTTTCTCAATGCGCTTCTGCTTTTAATAAAACGCGCCCCGCCGTCTTTCTAAATCAAAGCGAGCAGAGCGCGCTTCACTTTATGGCGTTTACTTTTTCCTCCCGGCCGCCGTCCCCGAGATCAAAAGCCTGACATCCGCTCTGAACGGCGCGACGCCGCCAGCTGGAGATGTAACCTGTTGGTCGTCATGGCAACGATCCTCCAAAGAGAACGCCCGCTCGTCCGCGCCACAACTTCGAGAACTTTCCGAGAAAAACCGCAGCAATCCCAGGTGACCAGCGTCATAATCACGTGATCTTCTTGCCCTTTCTGGTATCTGCGGTTTGAACCTTAACCTTAACGCGAGCGGACTCTTCCTTCCCAGTGTCACGCGATGAATCGCCGCCATTATTGTGTACGTTCAACTTCCCCATTCCAAAGCGAGTAATCCAGCGGATAAGGCATCTGTACGTGCGCGAACTCAAAATATTCATATTATCCGACGTACCGGACCAGCAACGGTAAAGTGTTCCACGTATTCCGGAATTTTCGCAACCGATGAACCTGTTGCATGCGGCGGACGAGCGTCGCCATCTTTGTTCGCGCAGATTCAGAGGTTGTCCGCACTCTTATCGCCTGAAGGTACTCGACAGAAGCGCCTCCGCAGCGCCAAGCGAAACCTGCTCCTCTCTCAGAAGCAGACGACGCGCGCCTCCAAGCAACCAAAAGCGCGCGCGCGCACCAGTGCCGTTCCCACGTTTCGCCTTCCTTGCAGTGCTTGTGTCGTCCTCGCTTAGCTTTTGCGTTGTTTACGGTGCAACGCTTCACATACCGTCGGCTGTAGGCTACCCCTTTTCTCGGCTCTTTCGTCACCTATCCAGTCTCGTCGTTGTAACGGACAAAAAAAGAAACAAAGAATGCGAGTAGTGCACGGATGCCTTCAGTCCGAGCTTATTCCAGAAGTGGCTTATTTGCGAGCGTTTGACACGGCCAGAGGGGTTTTTAGAGTTGAACGAGTGTCGATTATGTTCCAAAACAACTACTAGTCGATTTCTATTAAGCAGTATACAAAAACGTTAAATGGAGTAACAAAAGAACGCAAGAAAACGAGGGTGATACGAATATAAGCCTAGACAGCTCTGTTTATCGGATTTGATTGTGCCTCCTCGTTTCGATACAATCTCCGACAAAAACTAATAAACAATCAGACTGTTCGTCTCGTCTACGGTAATTTCGCCAAGTCGGTGCGCCGTTCTGGGTTCTTTTCTGGCTACCCCCATGCAACGGGAACTCTGGTCGGTCTCTGGAATCGGTGAAGGCAGCAGCAGCAGCAGAAGCAAGCAGCAGCGGTGGCTTCCGACGCGCTTGTGAGCACCAGTGACTATTCCACGTCCGCGATGCGAGAGAACAAGCTGGTGGTTCTCGGCGCCGGAGGTGTGGGCAAGACGTCGCTCATTGTGCAGTTCTTGGAGGGCTTCTTCTCCTTCACGTACAAGCCCACGGTGGAAGACTGCTACCGGCACTCCGTGCAGACGCCAGGTCAGTGTGGACGTCGCCTTGCAACTTCCCGCATTCAGACCGCGAAAGCTGCACGCAGACATGTCTCGTTAGCGGCGTCTCTTTCGTGAGATAGTAAGTAGGTCGAGGATTGTGGGCCCTGGGGGCGCGTGATTAATCCGTACCAAAGGGCGACTGCACGATCACCCGCTAGCAGCGCAAAGTGTTTGCTAGCGGTCTACGAAAACGCCCATAATATAGACTCCGTTAATATAAACACCCCGCTCTGCAGACAACCTTCTCGAGGACGAACATTTGTGTCTCTTTACTGTGAACTACTCACATTATGGACACATTTGGGTAAAACGAGGGTGTTTATATTAAGATGACACGAATACTTGACACGTTGGTCACCGACTGTTTTAACGTATTTGAGAAAAATAGTTTAGGCAGATTATGCATTAAACCAGTATTTATTGGTCTAATCCAGGCTAACAGCTTACGGGCATGTTTGTAACACGGAGTATGGGCATACGAGGCAGACACTGAAGTTTAAAACCGTCGTATTGAAGTGAACGTTACATATTACGTGGCGCAGTAGAAAGATAGAGCAATGAAGGTGAGTAAGTTTACACGTGTTGTCTCTACGACTCTGTGCTCATGGTGTTGTCACTTTAATTTTTGTTCTGGTGGACATCGTAAGGCTTCGTATAACAGCATCAGCCCCGTTTTACTAGGAGAGCTATGTTGAAATGACTCTCGCAAAGACCGCAAACACGCCGCGCTGCGAGAACGTTGCTTTTTGCTTCAGCCGCGCCAGCTGTTCGACAAAAGAACAAGTTTGTAAACAGGCAGTACCGACCAAGATTTCTCTGGACGTCTCAAATCATGCCTTTGTTTCATGTCAGCGAACAGTGCTGTTTCTGCCTAGTGAAACAACGTCACGTTGATTAAGCTAATCGTATCTCAAAATGTTCCTAACACCTTCATACCCCTGTAAATAAGGGTAATCTGCAAACGCTCTTTGAACGCCGAAGTGATTGACTTACAACTTGGCTTATGTACTCGTACAATGTAATTATTGTTGGCTTATTAGAGAGACTAAATCAAAGGCTGTAAAGGTTTATGTCGCGCTTGCCCGCATGATTTCTTTGTTTGTTTGTTGCAGTCTGAGTTACTTGCGTTGATGGCTTAGTTGGACTAAAGACAAGAGCTTATTCAGCTTCCCACTCGAGAGGCATTTCTTAAGCCGGGGTCCCATTGCTCATACATTATACAAAAGACAGTCTGCAAACACAAGTCACCACAATATCCGTGGTTCGAATGCCGGGTGTTAGGCTTTTTTCTTGAACTCGTTGCCTTGCGGCATTCGGAGCACAGATCTCACGGTGACTCGCGTTCGAATCTGTATGCAGACTGTCTTTTGTATGATGTATAAACAGTGCGACCCCGGCTTAAGAGGGCGACGTTGTGGGGCAAGGACTGTCGCCGGCGGATTTTGTGATTGGTGTTGACGGAAGTGACCGGTGCCGAGAAAAATGGGACGCTACTTTTGTTTGGGGACTCTCTTGGTTTTGGTGTTTGGGTGCTGTTTGAAATCTCCGTTTCTGGTCGTCGAAGCACGCGTCCGTGTGATTAGGGTCTCCAGCGAGTCGTCGTCCCGTCTTGTTGTTTGCCACAAGACCCCACTTGTCGACAAACAAGCGAACGACTTGTTCTTTCTGATGGTTACTGACATTTTAAGAAACGGAGAGCCTGACTTATTATATTTAAGTGTCCTGCTTCGTGATTCGGATTTTTATTAGCTAGTGCAACAATCTCATTGCCTGCGGAACAATATTAAAATGCTCATGACTCGCCAGGACCTGGGATTCTTAAATTCTCAGTTACCATAGTTGTTGTTGTTTTTTTTTCTTACGAATAAAGGCTTGTTTTACACACTTCCGTTTGCTTAGGACCGAGCACTTGTGATCTCTTACGAGGAGAGAATGCATTGGCACGCTGGTGCCATCTGTGAGATGATCTTGAAACTGCACCTCTACCAGAGCGAAGTTTTGCGGCATTCGCGAGATCAATTGTACGTACTATAGCGTCAAAAATGGTCGTTTATAACATTAGCCAAAGTTTCTTCGAGCCAAGAAAGAAAGAATGACGCGCGACCAAAATACAAAACATATCGGGAAACTAACAGTGTTCTACGGCTACCCAAGTGATGGCGCCAGTGCGTTTTCCGGTCGTAATTAATCTTGAGAGGTTTTAAGGCACATGGCCGTAGGCAGTCGCAGGTGTGTGAACCAGCCTTAACGCTCCCACTTCCGGTGTTTACCGATTCGGCAGTCATTCTCAGGGTTGCGTGATTGTTTTGCTCGTTCGTTTTCCCCGTTGCAGCACTCAGTAACCGCGTCGAAGTTGCTGCTTCTTCTACAAACGCGGCACATGATACGGAACGCAATAAGCTGTCGCGTAAGTTTATGTGATCCGAGCACCCTACCCGCACAATTTATTTCCTACTTATCGCAAGTTGCAGCATATCGCCGGGAGAAGGCGCTAGACCGCTGACACCTTCAAACTTGTTTTCACCAGCATTAACCAAGCTCGAACACCTTCATATTCCGCACGCTCGCGACATTTTGCAGATAACGTTCGAAATCGAACCGACAGAGTATGGCACATACTTATGCTGTACAAAGGTATCCGCAATAAATATGAATCTGTGCCTCAATTCTTGGAATACACTAGTGTCATCATCGATGCTCACTCAATAGATAAGGCGAAGCTAACAGTGCTACGGTCACTGGAAGCTTAGGAAACACCGGGCTTATTATGTTCACACTTCTTCCTTTGTAAATCGTCCTTCGGCGTACTTATCGGCTGACAGAGAGTATTAGGGAGTAGTGTTTGCACATCCGCTACGATACGATGGACTATCCGGTACGAACGGCCCATGTGCTACCGCAGAAAACTTGCAGATGCGCAGTGCGTACCGGATGGCTCATCGTACCGTATCGGATGTGCAAACACTACTCCCTAAAACTGTCTAATGACGCAATCCGAGTGGCTGTGGATCCATAGTGACATGCATGGGGACTTCGCCTCGCCTCGCGTGTCTTAAGCTGACTATGGTTAGACAGGTAGAAACTGAGGAAGTTGAGGATACGAGAGCGGCGCGGGGACGTCGGAACACCGAGTTCTGTTTAGTCGGTCGACGCAAAGCTAGCTGCCCTTGTTTCTACTCACCCTTCGAACGCGTTAAAACGTGAACGCCAAACGCAGGACGGCGGAGTTCCGCGTTCGAACGCGTTCGTAAATTCAGTAGAGACGAAGGCAGCTATAGCTTGGGTCTACCCACTACTCATTCCAACCACGGCGCGTTTTGACGTCCCCGTGCGCTCTCGTATCCTCCTTTCCCCGGTTTCTACCCGTATAGTCGTGAGTAAACAAACCGGGATCTAACGTACCCTTCAATTATTCTGGGGACGTTACTAACTTGATTTTTAATTTTAGTTATGTTCTTCGGTACGCCCTATATGTACACAAGCACCGCGGTGCGTTCCATGGCGTTTTTAGGTTATGCCATGTTCCTGGTGCAATGTGTCACCGCCAGCATTCGTGGTGATGAACAGCTGTCCAATCTTTTCCCGCGCATGAAGGCTACGTTTACCGGCTTAATTAGACGCTGCGCCAGCCGCAGCGTATTGTCAGCGCGGCAGATATTTGTCGAGGACGATATTTGACGCTTCCGCATACCAGCGTTGATGAGGCAGCAAACTGTGGCGGCACTGGAAGCAATTAGTGCATCGCGTGACACGCCACTATAACGTCCACCGATTCGAGGCAGCGTAAACAATAGTTGATGTGACAAAGATATCTCCACGACTGTTAAGTTACTCCTAAACTGTTAAAAGTTTATGTTAAGTGACGTTTATCGGTAAAGCTCCCGGGCACCCTTTTTGTTTTTTCTAATTGTCAACACCAGGAACGATTTAAATTAAAGTATTTTTCTACCCAGAAACTAGTGACGAGAATGGCGGAGGAAGTTCACCATCATGTACCCAGAAACCTAAAGCCGCGCACGGTCGCGTCACTAATACATCGTACAAATACACTCTGCAGGACATGAGGCATGTTTCTTCCCTGAATGACAGTCCTGACACATTTGTCATACAAAGACCCGTTTGCATACATGTTCGGACATGCTTCGGAAGTGCTGGAGGCGCGTCCGCAGAAGATCATTTTTTCATCATGTCTGTAGCAAAAACCGTGCCTTTTGT
>JAZHYW010045598.1:0-13027 GCA_037355805.1 Ixodes ricinus
AAGGCATTGCATTGCTGCCGAGAGGCTGTACGCTTATGTTAATGCTTCACATGACAATTGGGATGTGTACGTACCATACGCATCGTTTGCTTTGAACACGTCGCAACAAGCAAGTACCACGACGACCCCTTTTAAACTGGTGTATGGCAGAACTCCAGTTCTGCCACAGGAATCAACGTTATCGTCACTACGCGGAACCACAGAAGGCAAGAAAGGCACGATCATTTTGAGGACAGACTCAATGAGGCTCGCCGCCGGGCTCGCGTCGCAATAACCAGAGCACAACAGCGGATGCTGACCAATCACCGACAGGACGACCGAATGTCACCCATCGTGCCAGGGGATCTTGTTCTTGTAGCGCCGTCCCGTTAGAAGGAAAGGAAAAGCAACCAAGCTACTTCCAAAAGATACAGAGGACCCTGTGAAGTGCTTCGACAAACAGGACCCGTGAGCACCCGACTACGAGACCTCAATGCACCTTCGAGAAGCATCCCGGACTTTCCCGGCTCACCGCAGTCAACTGAAGCTCTACGTGTCAAGACAGACATTCAGTCAAGACCAGCATGGGACAAAGACTGCCGAGGACGGACAGTCAACCAGGAGGGAGAAAAATGTGACAGTAGGGCATTGAAGTGCAACGAGCGGGACAAAAAGGAGGAAAAGAGAAAGAAGAAGTGGGTCGTAGACGGGAGAAGGACGAAGTGGCAGCAACGAAAAAAGCAATCTGTAACATATATATACAGGGTGTTCCACGAAAAGTGGACAAATTCGATGCTGCGAAAACTACGCGTCACAACAAAAAAAGGCTTGTGTTATTTTGGTCCTCGCAAGGGGCCTATTTACGAAAATTATAAAAGTCATATATAATTAGATTGTTAATTATTTTTGCGTAATTAACTTTTTTAGTGTTGTGTTTAAGGGCTTGGTTTCAATTAGAAACTTGCTGAGCATCACTCGAAAAATACTAAATCAATAAATTGCTGAACGATAAAGGCACTGAAAAAATGGTTAAAGCGCAGGCGAGCTGGTTATACATGATGATTGAAACCTGAAACTGTGGTTTGAAAACGAAAACTCATGAAGTTGGAAGAAAAAGGGACAGACAACGTCTCAAACTCAGGTAAAACTTATTGCATCTACGCCTTATATACACCTCCCCGAACGTCGAACGTCGCACCATCACAACGGTTGATCACTGAACTACAAACAATACACCGGAATCACAATACATCGAACTGCGAACAATACATAAAAAGCAGAAGCGTGCCCTACTGCTTCATCTTCACCCAGTACACGGGTCCAATACAAACAGAAACACTAGGGAGCCTTCATGTGCGCTTTGCTAGGGTGATGCCACCCTTTGTAATACCGCTCGCCGACAAACCAGCAGCCATTTTGGTTCTCGGCGATAATCCGTGGGGCTTATAACCTCCCGGAAACAAGCACCTTATCTCACAAGTTCGGAGCAGCGTTGTGGAACCCACGGAGGGAGGATTAGCATTTTCTCCCTCGGATGGGAGGACCGATGGACACAAAGGCCACTTTCCGGCGCACGGGGAAACAATGAGAGGAACAAAATGGCGGTGGAAGAGGGTGTGGGAAAGGGAAACAGGCAGTTGGCATCACTCTATGCGAAGAGCACATGAAGGCACTCTAAGAAACACAAGGTCGTCACAACCGCACCCGGAAGGACTTCGACGCGGACAATGTAATACCAGCTCTTAGAAACACACAATGACCGTTTCTAACTTACCTCCCCCCTTTTTTTCCCTAAACTGAACCATAAATCACACACAGTCGCCAACAATGCCCCCATTATGATTCCGAACCCAACAAGGCAAATTACTCTGCGAAGCAGCCCACGTCTCCTCTTAAGTTGACCCCACGCTAGGTCTTTACAGTCGAAGAAACTTTTTTGACTCACTTCCAAGTTGCAGTGACGCTTGGCTAATGCAATTTCCCGATGTTCTTATGCGAACAGTTTCTCGCACAACACGTCTCATCTCCTCGTGCTCTTTGCGTACGACTTCTGTCTCTGACCAGTTCGCTGTACATGCCATTACACTCCTGGAGATGCCTCGCTAGTTCAGAGTTTGAAACGTTAATCCGCACATTCTGTTTGTGTTCTGTCAACCTATCGTTAATGCACCTTGCAGTTTGACCAATATATTGAAATCCTTTAAATATGTTGGTCAACCGAGCGCCGACACAACAGTCGTATCCAATCCTTCTATACGTGACGCAGAAAATTCAGCACTATCCCCTTGTTAAGTAGGATGCTCCTTCAGTTTTCAGCCTCAGCATTGAAATGAATTATAGAGGAATTAGCTACAAGCTGTCGCAATTTGTTGCTTTATTCACTAAAATGTTAGCATATATGAACTGTCTAAAGAGAACCCTAAACTAATATAAATATTTTTAAAAATAAAAACTGGTACAATGTTAATTACCCACAGAATGAATTCCAGCTTATTTAAAAACATAAAAATACTGCTTGATCTCTCTCCAACCACCAGCCGCCGCGTAAGCACGCATTATCTCTGAGGATACTATTCGGCACGTCCACCAGCTCCAAGAATTTGTCGCATGCCACTAGCAACTTCATGATCGAGATCGAGCAGCCGTAAGTGAGAACGAGACGCTCTCCGCCCGCATTGCGCGTCGCTCTATTCAGAGCCTCATTGAGCCTTTCTGTGGACGCTCTTCTCGGTGTCTTTAGAATGGGGCACCTGCATGCCTTGGAGACCCTTGACCTGTCCTTCAACGAGCTGACGGTGATCCGAGAGTCCTGGTTCCGCAACTCCCTCAACGGGCTCCGCTCGCTGCTCCTGCGTGGCAACCGGATCGAGCTGGTCGAGTCGCGGGCCTTCGCCGGACTACTCAGGCTCTACCAGCTGGACCTGGCGCAGAACAACCTCAAGCATCTCAAGAGATCCATGTTCCCCAGCGGCCTCTTCTTTCTCGATCTCAGGTGCGAGTGGGGTGGCTTGCGTTTGGAGTGTGTGAGCCAAGTCGTCGTACCATGCTGCTTGTCATTCCTACCTCTTCAAGGCTAGCGTAGCGCCCTACCCACTTAGATAACCAAAAGCTAAGCATCAATAGAGCAAACGGATGTTACCAGCTGTCACCAGCCTTGATCGTAACCACCGCAAGGCTGAGATAAGGCGTTTAATAATTAGATAATATGGCCCAAGTGGAGAAGATTCAGGAAAAACAAAGCAGCCTAAATAATTATTTTATTCACTTTATTTTTCTGTTTATATCAATATAATGTAGTGGCTTATGAGGGTGTAGTATCAGAAATTGTAATACGTTGTTTGTTTGTTTGAATCTTGTCATGCACCTGTCTCTAATATCAATATTATAGGTAACGTGCCAGACAAAATATATATTTACGATTTTTATTTCTATAACTGGCTTTAACTTATTCTTTGGGTGCTTTTATTAGGTAATTACTCATATTGAGTTCATATATTCTGACCTGCAGATAACCTATATCAGGATGCGCTTACGAATGCAAATGTGAGGTTACCACCATTTTGCAAAATATTCAAAATAGTTTTTCTTAAATCGCATGTAAAACGCTCTTCTGCTTTCAAAATTGAAGTTAAAAATAGTCAATAAGGATAAATTATTTTAGCTTCCGTGAGATATCAAGAATATTATAATATTTTAAGTTATCCGCAAGAAAGAGCGATAAACAAATTTACCGATTTTCATAAACAAGGATGGTTCCGCATATTCGTAACAAATGATTTAAACATATAAGGGCTAAAATCTCACACAACATAATAAGGCTTATCCTAGGTATGGTTTGTAAAAAAAAATTCCAGTACCTTAAATGGGCCCTGCAATCATATTTAAGCGTCTACCTTTCTTGCGGTTTCCACGTCTCTTGGGGTTCGGGCAAGCCAGCGGGCACGGAGAGAGTAACTAAATATCAGTGTGTCATATTTTAACCGGACGACGCGGAAACCTCCTCCACCTACGAGGGCGACCCGCGTTGCCGAAAGCGCGCGATATGTGACGTCTTTGGTCCTGGCCTTACTACTGGTCAGAGCCACTAAAAGCTTTTTGTTTTAGTCGAGATACAAAATATAAGTGTCGCGAACCGTTTCAGTTATGTATGAAAGTAGTTTTTCTTCAGTATTTTAGATCAGAAAAGAAACAAATGCAGTTTATAAAGTACGGAAACAAGAAATGACCCGTCGACATACCCGCCACCAAGCGGCGGAAAAAACGGCGCATACTAGAAAGAACTAGTGGGATGAGGCTACGACGAACGGCGAGCGTAGAAAGGTCCCGGATGTACGCGGCGGCGCTGCGGTCGTATACCGGCTCGAGGATCCGACCGGTTCCGAGCGCTCCGAAGGCCTTCGGCGCGGGCCCTGCTGGCGATTTGGCCATTTGGCGGTATGGCAGCGCGAAGTGGCTCCCGTTCTGAACTGATCTTTACCCCGTGTTTGCTGTCGTTTGTGGCCAATGAAGTGTTATGCCGAAGTAGTCTTTAATCGCGCAGCAAATGCAATGCAAGCCGCCCTGGCCGCCCGCTTCATACAGCCTATCCAACACATGCTTTAGTGGCGCCCTCTCGAGCCGTCGACAAAGAGTGCGGCAACCGTGAGCGCTCGCTGAGCTCACTACCCCTCCTCTAGTTCACGGCCACTCAAGCCAGGACCTACGACGTCATGAAGGAGGTTATTTTTTGCTTGTTTTTGTAATACTAATTTGCCTATAACTTTTAAAATAAAGCGAAATTTGAGAAAAGAAAAGTTTTATTAAGTTACTACGTTCAGTGCGCTCAGGTTCGGTGCAAATCAAAAACCAGTAAACAAGTTGTTGCAGGGCCCCTTTAAGGAGCGAGGCACGCAAACAGAGTCAAACATGGGACCCCGACTGCGCAGAAAAGCTGTCAGGCTGAGACTGACCCCTGGCAAACCTATTAGAAGAAATATGCCGTAGACGTCTTTGATTTTGTTGTCATTCAATTCTGATCCCCCGAAAAACTTGGTATCTCGATTCTAAATATGTTACTTGCCTGCCTTTGCTTAACTGGAATCAATCAAAAGGCTCAAGGGCACGAACGAAGTCAGGGAACTACCATGCCGTACAGACCACCTGACCGTAAGTGGGGCACCTGGACCTTTAGGACATGATGATTCACCTTTAATGTGGAACGTTAAACCGTCGGCTCCAGTCTCTGACAATAACATCACGAAACAATTTAAAACAAGATGTACAGACTTTCGATGAAAACCAATAGTCATACTACGAAAGAACTTCCCTTCCTATCTGATAGAAACACAAGCATTCACTTTTTCATGATAGGTGATGCTGGCCTCAATAGTTATTCGAAACACTTACTGGGGCTACAGGAGTAACGACCAGCCGAAATAGCAGTCATTCAAATCTACCCAAGATAATGTTTGTTGTTTTTATTTTTTGGGAGGGGGGTAAATTTAAATATTCTGGAAAATAAAATTATAGTTATTTAACAGATACAGCCATAGCAGATGTGGCGAGATAAATATCATTAGCTGATACTATCATGCCACATGACAATCGCAAGCATAGTATCAATCAGGAGTAATCGCCTCTACAATGCTGCCAAGGGACCTACAAAAGGGTCACAAATTCCTTCGACAGGGAGTTCCATTCGGTAATTGCCCGAGTGAAAAAAAAGAGCACTTGGAAACATTATAGCTAAGTTTTAACTGTTTGAATGTTATGCTATGATTTAATCTCGGAAAAGCAGTTAATAAAAATTTAATAAATATTTTACTCCTAAAATAAAAGGATATGGTGAAAAGAACATAAATGTCTTAGTCTATTTTTTCGTATCTAATGGCTGAACATCAATTTCTAAAAGCAGATTTGATACAAAGCAGTTAAATCTAAAATCAATGCATATAAATAGCCCCGCAAGTTTTCGCAGATTATTCACTTTGTTAATTCTGACAGCTGCATGCTGAGAGCGCATACAGCTTCAGGCGAATTCTGGAATAGCCCTTATAAGTGCCGTATAAGCATTTTTACGCAATCGCCAAATTTAGACGTCCGCGTAGCAGAGCGCGTTGAATGGAGTGCAGTTCAGTTCACATCAGATTTTATTTCCTCAAAGATATCCCAATTGGGATACATTACATGAGAGGGGGGGGGCGAATAAATACAACATTCAGTGCACAATAATAAAAGGTAAACAGCAAAACAACAACAAATAAAACATTCACTTATCACACTTTACAAATAGGAATTACAAATGTCGCGAAATGTATTCGTATTAGTTTCAAGGACGATCTGAGCGGTAAGAATTCCAGTCGGCAATAGCAAGTAAAAGGGGGAATTTTGAAATTTGCTAGTTCTGGAGAAGAGAGGCTGAATTTTTAGTGGATGGTTTTTATTCTTTCCGTGGATGAGTTCACATGGAAAGAATAAAAACACTGAAAATATACGAGGGACAGACAGACACAGTTCTTTCAACGAGCAACTACATTTAAATGATGCCCATCACACTATGAAGAACCACTTTGGTCACAGAGAAAATTAAGTGAAGACGAAAAATACTAGAAGATTCTAGAAAAAGATTAAAATAAAGATAGCTGAATTTAACTTCCTGAAAAGGAAGAAGAAGAAGAAAACTGGAGGAGACTTTTTCTATGACAACTCTGACGCTAGGAATTCCATCTCTGGTGTCGATAACGACAATGAGGGCTCGGAAACATTGGCTGTGGCAGTTTTGATCTTAAATGCTTTAACTACTTTTCGCCCATACTTGTCCTTGTGTGAGCCTAGCACGGTAGTGTTTTTATAGCTAGGGGAGCAATCTTGGCAGGTGCGGGCATGGACAACAGATTGGATGGTAGGAGTCGGATGATGCCTTGTTGACTTCGAGAAAGTGTTCCCTAAGGCGAACGTTCAGGCATCGTCCCGTCTGGCCGATGTAATGGCTGCCACAACTCAGCGGAATAGAATAAAGTGGCTTTTCTTGGCATTTAACGTATTTGTTGGAGTGCTTGATGGTGCGTTCTGGTGGACGACTTTCGTTATTCACCTTCTGGCACAATTGCTTTAGCTTCATCCTACATTTGAATACCACCTTCGTGTCGAACCGGGCAGCGAGACTCTTTAGGTGATGGGCAGTATTATGCACGTAAGGAATACACACCGGGCGTGTGTGGCTGTGTCCTTTGTTGTTAGATGAACGACGGTTGGGGTCTGTAATGAGATGCTGAAGGGTAGTACGGAGGAGGTCTGTTGGATACCCGGCTTGGAGAAGGCGGTCATGCTGACGTTGGACGCTTGCTGATGAAAGGTGGGGACAGGATTTTGAACGAGAAGAGGCAAACAGGGTTCGAATAATTCCAAGCTTTACCGACTTAGAGTGGTTGCTGCAGAAAGGGAGGACCGGTTTTTGGATCGTTGCTGGAAACTCCAGTACATGCCTTGAGGATGAAGATGAAGCCTTAAATCCAGATACTGTAATCCCTCATCTGTTGGCTCTTCACTCGTAAACCTAAGACCCGACGAGCAGGAATTGAATGCTTCACAAATGGCCCGTGAAGAGATGGAGGTCGGATGAATAACAAGATAATCATCTACGTATCGATACACGCGGCATTCGAGGGGCGAACAAATCCAGTCGGGACTTAACTGAATCGGTCTACGTACATGAGAAAAACTTCACTGAGTATCGGGGCTAGGCAGAGCCTATGCGGAGGGCAAGTTCGTCTGCTTCTCGCGCAGGGGGTAGCGGTGACGTCAGAACGCCGAGCCCTGATTGGCTGATCGCGGTCCCCTATCTGAGCGTCGTCTGCTCCTTTGCAACGTCGTCTGCTCGCAACGTCGTCTGCGTCTGTCTTACCTTTCCTGCGACTTTTGCAAGTGGAGAGGCCAGATTCACGAAACTATCTTACGCCAAAATATGCGTAAGACAAAACTTAAAAACAAATTCGTATTCACGAACCGAAATTTTCGTAAGTTTTGCGCAGGTTACGACAAAATCCTACGACAGCTCCGAAGCTACGCACTTGTTACGATCAAATCAGCATGGCCGACAGCGTCGCGGTCGCGACGACCAACGGACGTTTATTTTTCTACGTGCGCTTCTCTCGCGTCCCGACTTCAAGCAGCAAGAAAAAGTAAAAAGTACTTGAACCAGACCACGACGAACAAGAACGCTGGATCCACAAACACCCGGGAAAAGCTCCAACGGCCACGATTCCACCGACACCGACCAAGCGAACTCGGCAGATAGGCCTAGCAGCCACTCCGACTCGGTGACCGTCTGCCCACGACCGGCTGGCGTGCTGAATGGAATGTGCCCGCGCGACCCTTGTGAACCCTTCCCGTATTATACTGTGATCACTGACCTCAATTTTAGATTAAGAGGTCAATCTCTTCCTCTTGTCATCTCCTTGTTTTCCGAGGCAACGGTGACTCTCGCCGGTGAAAAAGCGGTGAATATCCGACAGACGCAGGAAAGGTAAAGGAGCCATCGCTTTGACTAGCAGACGTAAAGCAGACGACGTTAACTGCGCCAACCCGCCGACGCCGTTAAAGAATGAGGAGTCTTGCCGCACACGAAAGGGGGAAAAAGTATTTGGGAGGGAACTTGCGGACACTAACACGCTCACTCTCGGTTCTTAGCAAACAAACCTCGGCGTCTCGGGACACCTCGCCAGTGAGTACTTTGACTTCCCTCCTTGATGCGCGTCTGCTAGTTGTTCGACAAAAACAACGAACCGCTCGAGTTATTTCGTCTGCCTTCTCTGAAAGGCGAAGTCGAGCTCGCTCGTAAAGACCTGCACTTCCGAAAGTCGCAGGAAAGGCAAGACAGACGCAGACGACGTTGCGAGCAGACGTTGTTGCAAAGGAGCAGACGACGCTCAGATAGGGGACCGCGATCAGCCAATCAGGGCTCGGCGTTCTGACGTCACCGCTACTTCCTTTCTCATGCGCAGAAGACGAAAATGAGCCCACTTGCGAGGCGTATAGAAACATCCTTCTTTGGCTTAATGTTTGGCCGTTGTATTCAACGAGAGTTGACTAAAGGTATAAGGCAAGGAGATCTGTGAAGTTCTTAATGGAGATCCCTCAGGTATTTTGAAACTTACAGAGACCGTGTTCATGGGTTGCATTAGACACACAATTCAAGAGAATTCGGTGGTCAAGACTGTAGTAAACTTCTTCTATGTCTAAAGATAACGTCTAGAGTGGCTGGGTGGTGGAGTGTAGGAGGTAAGGTCCGAGATGAGATCTGTTGAGTTTGAAATCCTAAATGGCTGGAGGAGAGTCACCGTGGAGAGATGTTTTTGTAGGAATAAGGCCAAAGGTTTCTGCCAGCAACCTGTTTCAGATACAATGCTCCTGACCGGCACGCCTTACTTATGTGTCTTAGCTGTAAACAATACGGAAACATATTTATTTTGCAGATGATCCGAGCGTTTTCTTGAGAGTGGGCAGATTCTTCAAAGTGCAGAGTCTTTAGGCTTCTGCGCGCAGAGATCCAGATGGCCTCTTCTTTAGTTGATCAAAGTTATTTTCCAATGCCTTCGTTACCTTCTCTCCATAGGTTCCTTGATTCATGACCAGGAGCACTGTATCTGAAACAGGTTGATGGCAGAAACCTTTGGCTTTATTCCTACAAAAACATCTCTCCACGGTGACACTCCTCCAGCCCTTTAGGATTTCAAACTCCACATATCTTATCTCGCACCTTACCTCCCTACACTCCACCACCCAGCCACTCTCCATGTTTTCTTTAGACATACAATAACTTTACTACAGTCTTGACCCCCGAATTCTCTTGAATTCTGTGTCTGCTGCAATTTATGAACACGGTCTCTGTAAGTTTCAAAATACCCCGTTAAGAAATTCACAGATCTCCTTGCCTTATTAGCCCCGAGAACATGGCGTGGCGCCACCTGACGGGCCTATCGTTGTGACGTAGGATGAGGGATCACGTGACCGTTTCCTGCACTCTGCGTCAAGAATGGAGTGTCTTGGTCTTCACTTTTTTAATAATACAAGTGTTTAAGGCTTCTTTTAACCCAATGTTTCGTTTCGCTACTCGACCCGGTCGAGTTCCTAAATCGGCTACCGTAGGAATGCTTCCGGGGAGCCGGTTAGCCGGTTGCAGGCGAGCAGGGAAACGGTCGCTGCACGGTAGTGCGGCGGCGTGGACCGGCGCGGCGGAGGGTACGGGTCAACTTGTCGTTTTCGGCGGCTGTCTCGCGTATCGCAATGAATGCTTACGAAGTGCGACCTACCGTTGGAGGTAGGCGAATTTTTAATGCGAATAGCATTATTTGGATACTTCACGCACGTTTCGCCTATGTATCTATCTATCTATCTATCTATCTGGCTATCTAACCTCTTACGCCGCGGGTCGATAAATAAATAAAAAATACCGGCGCCGGCTGGGATTCGAGCCGTTGACCCTTTGATCAGCAGGCAGACGCACTAACCACAGAGCTATGAAGGCAGTCATTCAACGCACTCTAAACGGTTGTTTATATCTTTACCATAGGACGCGCTATACAGCGCTGTCACAGCTACCGGTGCGCGCGCGTCCATGCACGAGGGCTCATTCCGCTCTTCGTGAGGCTGAGTCACGGCCGCTAGCTCACCCTTTCCCGCGCTCGGGAGAGGGTGATGTAGCGGCCGTGCTCAGCTTCACGAGAGCGGAATGAGGCCTCGTATGGAACGCGCGCGTACCGGTAGCTGTGACAGCGCTGAGCGTCCTATGGTAAAGTATATAAACAACCGTTTAGAGTACCGTTGGTTGAGACTAGCTGAGACTCCAGAAAGTCTGGTCGGTACCATTTTGAGTGTTTGTGCGTATGGCGCGTGCTTTGCTCGCCTTCCTTAGTGACACAAACACACGTGCTGGGCTGCGGAGATCGTGCGCAGGGCTGTGAAAGTGTCAACAAATTTAGAATCGCCTCAAGAGTGGGCTGGCGTATCTAGAGTGTGCCGGCCACCTGACGAACGCGCATAACTCCGCACCGTTTGATGCTATTCGCATTAACGTAGATAATCATTCCCGAAGGATGGGTTCTGCTGATTTTTTTTTAACTTGTATTCAACCGGGCATTTAGTTACAACTGTGTACCCCTTTTCAGTTGTGCTGTCTATAAGCAGCATCAATGCGTTCGTGGACAAGGCTCACTAAATGTCCCACCTGTTGCTTGAGGGCGAAAGTGTTCTTGAAGCGGGACACGTGTTCTGTAGAATCAAGAAGCTGGATAAGGATTGCTACACGTTCATTGGATATCGTACTCCAAACGTCGGCACTCACTTCGTACCCGCACGAGCTGGATGGAAGAAACGTCGGTGACACATCGAGCTCCTGCAAAGCATGGGTGAAGGAACATGCCGTGTATCATTACTTGGTTAGGTTGTATGTACCCACCGGCCAGCGTGCTGTGAAATCGATCGAGCTCGTGGCCAGAGCCGGGAGCGAAACAACTGGAGCACTCAGGCAGTTGCGTTTGATTGCGTTTGACTGCGTTTCGGCTGCGAGAAACCAGGACATCCCTGCCGCTTATATCGCGTGCAAACATGATTCCTTGAATTGGATTCCACGCTTCATACGAAGCACAGATAGTGCCGGTGTCTCGCTTTCGGTTCTCAACACAACGCAGTTAAACGCACTCATGAACGCAAGTGTCTCAACTGGCCTTTAGAGATTGCGATTTGCGATGAACGGTAGGGTGCCTACATGTCTGTCTGTCTCAGGGTGAAGACATCCATTGTTGCAATGAATGTTCAGCGCGTGACGCCTCGCGCACTCGGTGCGCGACTTAGGCGCTAAAATGGCGTCTCGGCATTAGCCAATGCTACGCGCTCGAGCTGATAAACACCGGATTGCGCGTACTTCAAGATACATAAAAACGATTGGGCCTAAAAATGGCTGAGATGTCACCACTCAAGCAAAAGCGCGCGTGTATGAAGGCACTCTAATGAACGGTGAAGTGAAGCGCCTTTTTCCAAATATAATCGGTCGTCTCCCGTTGTTATCGTAGCTCAGGAATAAAGAAAACAAATTCTCGTGGCTCAGTGGTAACATGCTCGCTTCCCAAGTCGCGAGTCGCAAAATCAATACAATGCAACTATTTTTTTTTTTTTTTACTTTTTTGAAGCACAGGTTTGCAACTTTTTTGCGATGTCGGAATTTTCGAGCGACGAATATTAAAGCTTGTTGATAACATTTAATTTCATAAACTAATATCAGACCATTCAAAACTCAATGACAGTTCGTGTACAGCATCGCTGTTTTTCTTTTGTAAAGAAAGATTAGGCAAATATTCCTGTAGCTAGGTGTATTAGAGTTGTAGAATTGTTTTATTTGGGCTCCTACAAGATAAGCAGATAGGTTACAAAAATAAAAGATATTACTTGCTAATACGAGTGCAGCTACTTGCATCAGCAATCTTTAAAGTAAAATAAATAAAGCCACGTAACACTCTCACATTTATGCAGCTGCTGGTTGCTTAAATACCACTAAGCTGTGAGTGATGTTTGCATTAAAATAGTCAGTGAAATTTTATGGCTTGTTACCCTCTGTAAATTACTGTTTCAAGTCTATTAGCACTCAGCTCTACTTGCATTGCGTGACGCCAACTTGTACATACATTTTTAACCCCATTGTTCAAATAATATTGAAGCTGTATGAGAAAGGTACTGCCACGCAGGGTGAGACTGTTCACATTTTATGAATCATATTGGAATGCTTCTCCTTGGGGTAGATGTGGTAGCTGATATTTAGGTCGGTCGCGTAACTGCGGCATTGCGGCTCCGAACAGTACTTTACCATTGCTCCCTGAGCTCGACAGCTGCCGAAGTCGATCCACGCCTGTACTGATCAAGCTTCAAACACAGAAAAAATGCGAAAGTACCGATTGAAGGGCTTTCGAAGGCCCCGACCAAAGCAAGGCGGAATAGCTGGCCTTATCACGTGATCCTCTATCCTACGTCACGGTCGAGCGATCGCAGCGCTCCAATCGGTCCCGCTCGGGGCCAATAC
>JAZHYW010045599.1:0-12506 GCA_037355805.1 Ixodes ricinus
CGGTGGTGGAGCCGCGCATCGTTCCTAACCATTAAAAAAAAAAGGCAACAGACAAACCACCCAACCTTTTTTTTGCTTTTCAAACCATTACCAAATTTCGAGAACCGGTCCGAAAGCCAGAGACGTAAAAGTTTCAATATCGGCTCCCCTTTCAGTGGCAAGTAGCGGTAGAACATGGTTAAAATTGCGCACAAATAGAAAGGAACAGAGGAGAGAGAAGAGACAAGCGCAAACTCTCAACTCCCGGTGTATTGAAGGAAGAAAAAAATAACAGCCCGCGGTATCAGCTCGAGCCGAGGCCACACTACCAGGGGTGCACCCCTGCACGCGGAGGACACACACCATCAACCACATTCAAACGATTGTAGATAGGCCATTTCCTTGTCAGTTAAAGCCACAGAAGGATGGCTGACACAACGCTCGTCTAGGCGGAGTATACTATCTGTGGCATTAACCGACAAGGAAATCGCCTATCTAGAATCGTATGAGTGTGGTGGATGGTGTAGGATCCTCCGCGTGCTCAGGTGCCCCCGTGCGAGTGGCCTCGGCTCGACTGAATACCGCAGGTTGCTTTTCTTCCTTCAATGCATCGAGTTGTGAGTTTGCGCTTGTCTCTTCTCTCTCCCTGTTCCTTTCTACTTGTGCGCAAGTTTAACCATGTTTAATCATTACCAACTCGCCCAACTAACCACCGTAGTAAGTAACAGACCACACAATAGGGTGTATTCACTGGCGGCCATATCTGTTGTGCGCTAATGCTGAGCACGTACTGATGGCGAGCTTCTACAGTTCTTTTACAACGTGCACCCCGCACCATCAAGATTGCCGGTCTTGGTAACCTAATAATGCGAGCTCGTTTTGAGCATGCGCTCTAAACAGTGACCTCAAATATGGCGGCCAGTGGATACCCCTAACCCCCCCCCAACACACACACACACACACACACACTACTGGCGCATGAGAAAATAATCTGAGTGGCGCCGTGTCACACAAACCGTTTGCTGGCTCGCTGTTTGGAGACCAGGCCGATTTTTGTGGCATGTGCTGTAAGTAGAAATGTTCGTAGCGTAACTAATCTTACGTTAAAAAATATAACATTTGAACTCAGCCAGCATATGTTTCATTTTGTTACCTAATATGGAAGTTCGTGATCGGAAGCATCAGCTGCACGCTTTCAAGTAAAAAAATTGGGTTGTGGGTATATTTATACAGCGTGTAGTTGGTCAGCCATTTAAAGTTGCGACGAGTCACTCGCTGTAGATGAGCAATTTAGCCAGTGCGGTACAGCCGCTAGCCTGGGATCTTTAACGTGCACCACGCAGTAGTGATACACGACCGCACGCCGGTACGATGCTCATCCAGATCGAAACGGGCAGGGGTGGGGCTCGAGCCCAGGATCCTGAGTTCTGCAGCGCGAGCTTTCGCTCCACACGCGTCGAGCTGGGTGTGCGCTTTAGCCCACTCGGCCACCGATCCCCCACGCTTTCAAGTACTTTTTCTCACCCCAGCAATTTGGCATATTTGGGCAAAGTATGTCTCTATCGATCCCACGATTGTTTTTCGTTCACTTCATTCTTCTAGAAGGTCACAAATCGTTGAGCTCATGTGTTCATAATGTCCACAAAGGAGGTCCAGAAATTGTTTAACGTTCACGTCGTAAGAATCAGCAGGAAGCATAAACGGTACCAATTGACAATTATACAAACTTTCAGGATACTAAGATCATCGGGTCGTTTGTTGTCCTGCACACCGTAAACTTGAATTTTTTTTGTATATCCTCAACGGGAATAACAACCTCCACAATACTGTGGTCCAAAATACCCTCACGACCGTTGAAAGTATATGAAAGGCCACTTCTCCTGTTATTTCAAAATACAAGACCAAGTATCGAATGGGAGCCATTAATACTTGTAACGTCCTTAACAATTTGAGCTACATTATGGGCAAGTGTAACATATATGAGAAATTACATGTTTCTCCAGTAAACCGCTCTCTCACCGCAACAGCAAGGAGTGAAGCCTGTAAGTCAGCGTGACATCGCTAGCGGCAGCGAATCATATACTCTCGGTGTCCGGTTTGGAGTATTCAGCACGAACAAAATAGCATTACGTCTAATTATTTGGATCCTCAGCCAATCCTCTTAACGGGTAAGTACCAGAAGCTTTCCGGAAACAACAAGGACCCCGCTATACCAAACGCTGAAAGCCTCCCACCACACTGTTCGCCAAAGCAGAAACGAAACTCACTTTTGTGCAGGGTTGTCCGGAGAACGGAACACTGGTATACCACCTCGCATGAACAACAAATAAAATACAAAAAATAGTTGTCCACAGCGGAACATAAAGCTATACATAGCAACGTTTTCTTTGTATTTCCACTATATATTTTACAAATGTGACATTTGAAATGACCGAGCAATCCCGAAAGCGAAGGCAGCCGAAGCGGGGATCTTATCGCCGCACCTCGGGGCTGCCCTTGGAGAAAAAACGCAGAGTAAGCACGAAACTGCTACGACGCACCAGTAGAATGCCCGCGATTTAAGGACATATCAAAGAGTATTTCACCATATTGCACACGCGTGAGTCGCAAATCAGTTCGCGATTCCGACTCTGCGCCTTCCGATCAGCACGCGCTGGTTTTCCGCTTCTTTGTCGGCCTTCGTCATGTATACTTTTTTTAAGTACCCATCTCACGGGGCATTGATTGAGATGCCACAGAGCTCCACTGGGTTTCATTAAGTGTAATAGTGAGTAGACCGCTATGATTGTCGCGTCCAGTACGGATACGCTCGAACGAGATTACGCGCCCTTGCACGACGTTTTTTATCGCTGAACAGCGCGCACAGACACGAGCCAACATCGCTCGTCTCTTGTGTCCCTACAGCAGCTGCAGTAATCTCCTACTCCGGTTCCGAAGTCTCAGCGCGGGTCGCGTGACCGACGCTCCGTCAAGGCGGACCTGCCAGCAGCCAACTTCCGCGTCCGCTCCCGCTCATCGCTGCAAGCCGCATTAGCGAGCGCTCGCAGGTGTCGCTCGCTAATCGCTAATGCCCCTTCGAAGACTGCACGCGCGACGGCCGACACGAATTTGTATGCTCGCGGTATTTTTAGAGCCAACGCCAGCGACAGCCAGCGACAGTGGCCGTATTGATCGACACTGATTTTGAATTTTCCAAACGCACCGTGCCCAACGATCCCGTAATTATGGTTCCACGATAATAGCCTTTCCAAACGGTATTCTTTGGACAGAACGAGCGAATAGCGACCGTCATCCGCCGGACCGTACGCTGTCGAATATTTTCAATTGGTTTACTGCAATGCCAAATGCACACAGCGCCGATCCTTGTATTATCATTAACTATACAATGTCCATTATTCATTTACACTGGATCGCCTATCAAAATATTTACCGGATTGGAGCAAATGAACTATGACAAATTAAGACCTTTTGTAACAGGAGCAAACTAAGTAGAATGACATTAGCGGAAATCACGGCATTAGATTGTCGCCGACGGGCCGAGGCTTATAAATTCTTATGCATAGTCAATGACTTTGGCATAAAATACAGAGTGCGACCATAAAGGATTTTTTTAGAAGATTTAGAATATAAAAGAAATAACTTTAAGGTTTCTTTAACCCTGGATTTATTTCGGGACCCTGACGGCGATTGGAGAAAAGGCGATAGTGTTTTACCAATTAGGTAGTAATGTAACTGAAACATTTAAGTTTATAATGCGTATAATACTTTATTTTTATATTTACAATTCTACTTATCCCCTTCGGGATTGTTTTAGGGGTGGTACATAATGAACATAATAAAAATTGCTGAAATATTTCTTACGTACACTTGATGAACATTATATGTTAGCCGATGTAAGCAGGCGTGACTAAGTTTGTCAAAAAGTATTATAAGTTTGTAGAATGTATGACGTTTTGCCACAAATCATTTAATTCATTAAAGGATGCTCAACGAAACATTTCAGCGTCTGTAATAAACGGCGCACTATCTTTCCATGAGTCAGCAGCCGCCGGTGTGCGCGAGCACACGCAACAAAATTGACGTCATCATATCCCCATTCAAGCTTATTAAGCATGAATGGGGATATGATGACGGCAATTTCGTCGCGTGTGCTCGCGCACACCAGGGCTGCTGACTCATAAAAAAATATATCTATATATATATACAGTGCGCCGCTTATTATAGACACTGAAATGTTTGGATTCAGCATCCCTTTAGAGGGCTCGAGGGAAGAAAGTGAATTTAAATCAATTATATTGGGAGGGAAACTCTTTAAAAAGTTAACGCTGATTAGGCCTTGCTAAGCGTTTACTAGTAGGGAGTAAATGATTTTCTTTGGGAATATTGAAAAAATATTGTCTGTTTGTTCCTATAAAAACTCGAGCCTTCCAATTCGTGCCCTTTTTGCTAGAGGTGGAAGTTCCAATTGTCTGCATATTTCAGTGAGGGAGTCATGCCTACTATATTTGTTACATATAAAACTTGGTGCCATTTCCTTTATTCTTTCTAGCTCATTAATTCCTGAGACTTTGTAAACCATGCGACATCGGTATACTTTTTTCTTTATTTGATTTGCGGATATATTTCCGCATAGGGGGCAGAGATAAAGGCGTAATGCCTGACAAAGCCTCTGCCCCCTACAGTTCAGCATAATATATGAAAAAAATGCATGTGATACGCCATAAAATAAAACTAGACAAAAACAAACAGAAAGTATCAAGAAACTTGAACAACATACGGCGCAATGGCCATGAATAGTCTTAACTAACGGCAGCAAATAATATTAAACGCATAAAATGAAAATAATACTAATAACAACAGCATATGTCATAAAAACAAAATTCACTTTCATATGTTCAGTTATGCAATAAAAATTTCAGATAGTACCATTCAAGTAGCTACAATAGTGTGACACATCAAATAAACTGTCTGAAACTAAAACAAAAGAACTAATATCGGAAAATTTAATAAGAAAATAAAGTGTACTGAAACTACCGCACACACTGAACAATATATATGCATATATATACATGGGTGATTTCATCTCAAATCGTGCAGGCAAAAAGGGTCGAATTTTTAATTTCGCTGAAAAAATATATGTTATGGCGTCGTCTCTAAAAACGCAGTAGCCACAAACCGCAAGTTCGTCGGATTTTTTGTTCTCGACTTACGAATTTTAAAAGAGGCCGCGGCGGAAAGCAGTGTTTTTCACATCCGTCGTGGGTCGGATGTTTCGCTCGATCTCCCGCCGTGGATTTTCAGTCCACATTATATTAACTTTTTCAAGCACTCTGTGAGCACAGGTAAAACGCTCTAATACCATGAAATAATTTTAGGCGTTTTGCTTTTTTCTGTAAAAATGTCAAAAACGCCCCCTCGGTTAATTGTTGACGAACTTTGACAATTAAATACTGGCGATCTACTTGGGTTACATCAATACTTTTTATGTCTATGGAGAGCCCAAAACACGCTCTTTATATATATTATAAAATGACTCAGCTGTATAAAATATCCTTTGCGGTACGTTTACGTTAATGTTATGCTAAAACCAAAAAGTACCAAATTTGAAATCAATTTTCTCAAAAAACCTTTTTTATTTTTTTTGTTTTTGTTAAAATGTAGATATGATAGTTGTCTACCCGAAAAGTAAGTCGAGAAAGTGTGTATTTTGTTTGTATGTTCTATATTTAAGCATCAATATCGTAGAAAAACGTGTTTTTACGGCTCGAAACGGACTTGCGAATTGCGCGTCTTCACAAACTTGGAAATATTTTTGCCTTTTTTCAACGTTCCCACATAAAAATGAAATACAGTAGTTCCACCCTGTTATATTTATTGATCATTTAAATTTTATTATAGGCGGCAAGCTACATTGGAGGAGTTCAAAAGAGAAAGCAACACTTCTTAACAGACCAGCAGGCGTCGTAAATTTTTAATGTGTAGAAATCGGCAGACGTCGTATTGATTCGGGGCCCTCATTGGCCTATATGAACGTCCCGCCCTTTCGGAACCAGCAGATGACCACGACCTTTCGCGCTCGTTGTGTTAGATAGGACGGCCCGTGACAGTAAAGCGAGCAGCGCACCCTGTGTCACGAGGAGTGAAATGGTACGAATGTGTCGTTGACGCGGCGAACAGTGACGGCCACGCAGGAGGAGTCAGTCAGTCAGAGTATTGCAGAAGGGAAAGCAAAGGAACTGTTGCCTGGGAGGATGAGGACACCACGGCCTTACAATATCGACGGTCAACAACAGTTCTGCCGGCCAAAACAACGCCGCGTGCGCGCTTAAAACCGGCGGCGCGGGACAACAATCCCGCAGACGCACACACGAAGATGGGCCGGTTCCGTTAGGGATGTGGGGAAATTTTGAAACCAGCCATCCGTGCACGCGTGAAACGATACCGCGTTTTTGCCCAAGCTTCGAGCGCCCTATCCTTGAAACGGCCGTGCTCTATCTCTCTCCGCGGGGATCCGATAGTACCGAAGGGCTTTCTCTTTTGGAAACAGCAAAGCCCGGAGACTAGTTGGGTCGAAGTCAGCCTCCTTGCCAACTATAACCGTTTGTGAAGAGTGGTCTTCTCCCGAGATGAAAAGTTAGCGCCGGCTGAGGTGTTCTTTTGAAAAAGGGAAGGGGAAAGAGAAAGTTTGAGTAACTACAGTAACTACCTCGAAAGCTCCTCTCCCGATATGAAGCTCGAGGCATGTTACGTCTCGGTTACCTTCTCGCGCATCGCTGCTCGAATCTATTCTTCACTCTGTTCCGCACAGCCACTGTTCCGCACAGCCGTCGTGGCTGTGCGGAACAGAGTGAAGAATAGATTCGAGCATCATCTGGACGCCGTCATCCTGCCAGGCTTCAGTGTCGTGGGACTGGACTCGGCGTCGGTCAGTTAAGACTTTTTTTTTTATTTCGTGTGTGTTTCTTCGCCCCGCTGAACTTTGTTTCTTGAGTGCGGTTCTGCTGAACGTTTTTTTTGGAATGTTTTCTTTTTTGTTAGCATTGTTTACTTGTTGGGTTTATTTCGTCATGGCGTAGCGGCCTGACGGTGCTGTAGAGAGCGTGTTCGCACGCATTTGGTTGTGTCCCGTTTAGGGAATGCCCGGAGGAGTTGGTTTTTGTTCTTGCCGTGTGCGGCTAAGTTTTTCCGTCTTGATTAATTTTTTGTTTGTTTTACCTTTACGTTGTCGTCGACTTCTTTGTCTGACTCTCCACCAGGCGTGGACCTATCGCCTTGCCACCGCTCGAACCTAAATCTTTTATTTTTTTAACGCAATTTTCGTTAAGATCGGAGTTGGGTAATTTTATTCTTATTTATTTATTTTTATTCCCTACCCCTCTCCGTGACAATCTCTCCGTGTGTTTCGGATCGTTTCTGTGTCTTCATTTTTGTGTATTACGGAAGTGAAAGGCTATTCCCTGGTGATCTGTGCGATGTGCGGTGAACAAACCCTAGCGTTTGGTTTCGGAAAGAATTGTATATAATATATCAATGATGTGGTGACTTTCTATGTCTTAGTAATATGACAGCTAATAGCTAGTCATGCTAGTTTACAGTGAAAGTTTTATAAATCGAAACAATACAACGTCTGTGCCTCTTCGATATTGAAGGTCTACTAGGCCTGCTGATTTGATTAGACATGTTGCTCGTGGTCTACCGCTCTTATCAAAACATAAATAACTATTCAATACCACAAATTCCGTTTATAATTGATTACAAAACGCAGACAAAAATTCAAGAAAACTTTTTCACAATTCATAGAAACGCACGGGTCGCTATGTCTGACTTAGGTCTTGCAAAACGAAGACGTCTTTTTTCCGATATTGAGGCTTAAATATAGAACATACAAACAAAATACACACTTTCTCGACTTGCTTTTCGAGTAGACAACTATCATATCTACATTTTAGCAAAAAATGAAAAAATAAAAATAGTTTTTTGAGAAAATCGATTTTAAAATTGGTACTTTTTGGTTTTAGCATAACATTAACGTAAACGTACCGCAAAGGATATTTTATACAGCTGAGTCATTTTATAATATATATAAAGAGCGTGTTTTGGGCTCTCCATAGACATAAAAAATATTGATGTAACCCAAGTAGATCGCCAGTATTTAATTGTCAAAGTTCGTCAACAATTAACCGAGGGGGCGTTTTTGACATTTTTACAGAAAAAAGCAAAACGCCTAAAATTATTTCATGGTATTAGAGCCTTTTACCTGTTGCTCACAGAGTGCTTGAAAAAAGTTAATATAATGTGGACTGAAAATCCACGGCGGGAGATCGAGCGAAACATCCGACCCACGACGGATGTGAAAAACACTGCTTTCCGCCGCGGCCTCTTTTAAAATTCGTAAGTCGAGAACAAAAATCCGACGAACTTGCGGTTTGTGGCTACTTCGTTTTTAGAGACGACGCCATAACATATATTTTTTCAGCGAAATTAAAAATTCGATGCTGTTTAACAGCGCAAAGACGACAGGAAGATAGAAGAGAAGAGGACAGACGAGCGCTGACTATCAGCTGATGCTATTTATTCAGAAGAGATGAAGTGCGCGAGACCGAGCGTGCCAGAATGCGTTTTTTCATCAAAACACGCGCGGCAGCTCCCTTTCACGGGAATGCCCTGTGCCAACATGCACTGGGCATTCAACCGAAGCGCACCCAGAAGACAAAGAAAAGAAAGAAAAAGAAATAGAAAAAGAAAGAAAGAAGAAAATGCACGTGCGATAGTTTGCTGACCCAGGCTTGGAAACCTTCGCCACCTGGAGACCATTGAGCGTGCGATTGCCGCCTTTCTTCTTTTAGGAGCCTTGGTGTAGATTCCGCGCATTGTGATGTCCAGCGGTCTTCGCCTGACGGTGACCCAAAGATCGTGGAAAAATATCAACTAACCTACGGCCGTTCCCACATATGCCGAGGTTGTTCTTCAAGGAATTCTATTTCTTGGGCAAGCAGGGTTATTGATGGAGAGCTGACTGCTCCTTCCCTCTTTTGTATATCGAAAAGGCCTCTACGATCTCCACGTCCTAAAGTCGTGATGTCTTTTAGGATGGTACACTGACCGAATAAAGGGAGCACAAACAGTCGCTGCAATGTCTAACCAAGTTACTGCCTGAGGTGTTCCCTATGGAGGCGGCATGCTCCCTCAGTCGATCGTTGATACATCTTCCGGTCTGCCCAATGTATGAACGACCGCAGGAGAGAGGTATGTCATATACAGCACCTTCTGTACATTCCATGAATTGTCTCGCGTGCTTCTTCCCGCATGGTGTGTGGGAGATGGAGAGGGATGTAGAATTCACCTTTTTGCACATCCGGCCAAGCTTGTTGGGTGCTGAAAACACAACTCTGACTCCTGCCTTGGCTGCAATTCCTCTTGAGGCTGTGGGAGATTCCATGTAGATACGGGATGACTGCCGTGGGTAACTTTTCCTTGGTTACGTTTTGACAAGGTTCAGCTTGCCTACGAGACTCTTGTAGAAGCCTCTCCGCCACGCTGCATATAAGATGATCTGGGAAGCCTGCAGTTTTCAGTCGATTCACTTGAGTGGTAAAGCTACTCGAGACTTGATGGTGACAAGACCGGTGAAGGGCGTTTTTTATGGCTGCAACAGCAATGCCTCTCTTGACTAGCTTGGAATGTGCGGATGAAAACGGAAGGAATTATTTTCTTTTCTTTTCTTTCTTTCTTTTTCTTTTTGTCTTCTGGGTGCGCTTCGGTTGAATGCCCAGTGCATGTTGGCACAGGGCATTCCCGTGAAAGGAGCTGCCGCGCGTGTTTTGATGAAAAAAGCGCATTCTGGCACGCTCGAGTCTCGCGCACTTCATCCTCTTCTGAATAAATAGCATCAGTTGATAGTCAGCGCTCGTCCTGTCCTCTTCTCTTCTATCTTCCTGTCGTCTTTGCGCTGTTAAAACACTAAGTATGGAACCAACTAGCCCACCGCAGTACCTTATTGTAAAAATTCGACCCTTTTTGCCTGCACGATTTGAGATGAAATCACACACATACAATATATATATATATATATATATATATATATATATATATATATATATATATATATACATGTATACATACATATACATGTACATACACACATACATGCACCGTAAACAAAGAGACATATACATTAGAAATGCACTCACTTGTGTAAAAATTTGATTAAAAAGTTATATAAAAAAGCAGCAAAAGCTTTTTAACATTTACTAATGCCAAAAACAAGATTAGGCTTCGAAGTGCGTATCAAGAGTATGAGAGGCCTCAAGTTGATGAAAAAATCAATACCACTTCCCACCAGGAATCTCCTGCATTCATTTTTGAATTTATATAAAGGTTTGTTAAAGTCTATGTCTTATATCTTTTCTATTTAAAGTTTTCGTTACCTGAAAAGTTATTGTTTGCCGGCCATAGTTAGTCCTTATAGTAGGCATCTTTCGCTTTGGGTCTCGAAGGGCGTACACTCTCAAGCTGTCAGTTGGCATAATATACAATTTGTTCATATAAATCCATTGTAAGACTTTGAAGTAGTATATCTGGTCTCCTTTGAGCATATCATATTTTATGAAGAGTGGCTGTGTACACACATTTCTTTTAACCCCTTTAAAATTTTCGCGCATACGTAATATTGTTTTCTGCAAGATGACTAGCGTATTATAGTTCGAAGCTGTAGTTGTTCCCCAAGTTAAGATTCCATAGCTGATTCTAGAGTAAAATAAGGAATAGTATGATGTTTGTTTTAGCCAGATGGGTAGTAGATTTTGTATTTTATATAGGCTACCAGTAACGCGCGATAACTCTGATTTCAGTTTGTTAATATGAGTATTTCATGAGAGGTCCTCTGTGAACCATAGCCCAGAAATTTTTGTTCCGCCACTTGTTCCAGCTGGGTACCTTGAAATAATATGTTGATACAGCTGCAGTCTCGCCTATTGGCCGGCTTAAAAATAACATTCTTGGTTTTACTAGTATTTAAGCTTAAACGATTGATTTGTAACCATGTTGATAGATTTAATAGCTAGGTATTAAGGCCCGTTCACACTCTTGCAACTGAGTATGACCGAGAAAGACGAGACTTGATTACAACCTCTTAAAATTTCTTATGGCGAGAGAACACACTTGGCACGCTGGCGCCATCTATGCGGTGACTCTGGAACTGCATTTCACAAGAGCGAAGGTTTTGCGGTATTTCCAAGGTCAAATGTGCGTAATACGCTATAAGAAAGTCTCGTTTATAATGTTGACAAAAGTTTTTCGAGCCAAGAAAGAAAGGATAATGCGCGAAAGAAATAGAAAATATGCAGGGCTGCCAAGTTTACACTGCTACCCAATAGATGGCGCCAGTGTGTCCTCTCGTTGTGAGAGGTTTCAAGGCACCCAGTTTTAAGAGGTCGCAAGAGTGTGGAACGGGCCTTTAGCTGACAGTTCTAAGTATTTTTTTTTTGTCACCCCCGTAAAAAAAGACAGTATCATCGGCGTACATTATTAGCTCAGGGGAGTCTGGAGTCTTGGTTATATCGTTGATGTACTAAAGAAATAGCAAAGGGCCTAAAATAGAACCCTAAGGAACACCATACTGTATCTTCATTTTTCGAAATGTCTGATTATTTATAGATACATATTGGTAACGGCCACTAAGATACGTTTTAATCAACCTTAAAGCCACTCGTCGTACTCCTATAGTTTTCTAGCTTTTTCAATAAAGTATTGTGTTGTACAGTATCAAATGCTTTTTTCTATACCCGTAGCACACGGGCAGCTCGAATGCCATTTGACAACGAATGACATTTGCGTGATCGGCGAATCAGCTCGCAATCTGTCGCGCGTGGAATGCGCTACGTCCGGACTCGGAGTGTCGCGCGCTGATTGGCCGTCCGCTCAAATGTCCTTCGTTGTAAATGGCATTCGAGTTGCCCGTGTGGCACGGGTATTAAGTCTAAAAATCGACCAAGCGTGAACTATTTGTTTTCAATATCTTCAACAATTTTATCTCTTATGTCAACTAGCGCTAGTTCCGCAGACCTTTTTTTTTCTCTGAAATACATTTTGAGCCGGTGTTATTATTTGATGTTTCTGAAGAAAGGACGTTAGCCTATCATTATAACTCGCTCGAAATTTTTTGAAAATGCTGGGAGCACAGAGATTGGTCTGTAATTATTAATTATATTCTCTCTGCCTCCCTTGTACGCGGGAGTAACTTTGACTATTTTTAATTAATCAGAAAGTCTCCAGACTGGAGCATAATATTAACTATATGTGATAAAACGGGACTAATTATGCTCGTCGTGTGCTTAATCGGTAAAGCCGTGGTTTCATCATCTCCAGCAGCGACATCATTTTCTAAACTTCTAATAATTTTATCAATTTCGAATGGTGTGGTTGGAGTGAGCATGAATGCTCCTAGCTGATATCTTTCAAATGCAGTCACTCGCCATTTTATCATTTCCCCCGTACGATCCAGTACTAATAATATCCTGATTCATTAC
>JAZHYW010045601.1:0-13740 GCA_037355805.1 Ixodes ricinus
TTCGCGTGGTAGACAAGTCGGTTCGCCCCAGCGTTCGACTCTGCTGTCACGCAAACTGACGCACACTGACCGCTCTACTTTCTTCTGTTCCTTGCGACACACGAGCACAAGTTCGCCCCACTAGACGTCTAGACTTCTGTTATTATCGCCTCATCACTTGTCATTCGTGACAATATCCTCTCAAATGCTTTGGATAAATCTGTAAAAAAATGTCATTCACACTGTTTCTTATTGTTAATAACACCAAACAAACCGCGAATGTTTTCGGTAAATTTCGTCATAGTCAATAATTGGTGTACGAAAGTTGCAATGTGCTTTGAGAGAATGTGCTCAGCCATTTTTGCAACACGTTGGAGTGAGAGCGATAGACAAGTAGTTAGCGCGTTCGCTTTTGGTACAAGACTTCTATATATGGGAGTGGCTCTCGGTAACTTTCAGTCTTTATGCTAAGTTTCCTCTCGCTGAGAGACGTCTGAAAAATAATAACAGTGCGTATTTCGCTATCCATTCGGCCTGCCTCCTTACAGATACTGGTTTAGTATCTGTTTTGGGACAGCACGTGCTTGTATTCAGGCTAACGCGCTGTTCGGGGACCACAATATCATCTCTGACTCTGTGAGCACGATACGTAAGTAAGGCGAGGTACCATCGTGCTCTTGTAGACCAGAAAAAGAAGTATCTCATTAAAGGGTTTTGTAAGATTTTCCTCATGAGAAAGGGATTCTAAAGCTGTGCTTGGGCTTAGGCTTAACGCGATCTTCGGAAGTTGCAGGGTGATAGTTTATTCCACAACTAGAGTGGCTATATAAATATGTATTTTTAACTGATTTAATCTTGTTGTCAGGTTCATGCAGCACTGCAGCAATAATGTGCCATTTTTATTCTAGTTATTTTCATTGTTACCATTACTTTTACCTAAGCTGTCTTTTGTTACTTTGGATCCACCTTTTTATTATTTTTAGAGTTCTTATTTTTTAATTTGTTTGTTACTGGTCGCATAGTGGGCCATATACAATAAGTAAAGGCAACTACTGAATGGCAATCTCGCAACATAGTTTTCCCCCGAGCTTTTTTTTTTCCAGAATAAGGGGAGCCGAGGAAGGCGTAATGGGAATCATGGAGCCTCGAGAGCTTTTAGCGAAGAAAATAACTGGAATTTTAACTGAGCAAAGTAAACGATGATCAATAGACCATTCTAGAAATAGCCAACGTCCCCAGCATTTCCTTCATGCGTAAAGACACGTGAAATGTAACAGCCAGCGCGCGTGAAGGTGCTGGTAAATAAGTTGCGTTCTATGTGGGTTGAATATTTTACGCCAGAATTAGGACCCAAAAAAGCTAAGACGATTGCAATGCGGTAATTTTTCCTTTTCTCTTTTGTCGTATTTTTTGACCCGTGCGTGTGTTCTACACTTGCCAGGCTCGGAGGGGATTATTGCCGCATTTGCGATGATGTGCCGTGCGCCCGCGTCGACCTCGAGCGTTGCAGCGTACCCCGCGGACGGTGTGAGCTCCAACAGCCGAACTTTCTCTTTGTCTGCGATCCCCTTGAGCTTTGTCAGCCCTCAATTCGACCAAACGTTCGGGCATGGACATTCAAACGTTCCACTCTCGTGAGCTCGTACAACAGCTCTTTCAAAAATTGGCGAGGCGCACCGAGAGGAAGCATGAAGGACTGTTTCAGCTCGTTGGTTGTCGGCAGTAGTACAACGATCCAGTCCCACGATTTCTCGCACCGCTGTGCAATGTGAGATCCCCTCGAAATATTTCGAGATTTTGCGGGAAATATGAATCGGCATTGAAAGGTTTTAGCTCTCTGCACGTGAGAGTGTATGTATGGAGCCGAGAACCCGTCTTCGTCGGGTTTCTTTACCAATTTTCTCATCGGTGGACCGCTCGGTTCCTGATCCCATGACATCCAACTTGTGTCGGACTTTTCTTGCGTCATCCCGCCAGCACGGCGGCATGAGCGGCCGAGGCCCTGCACAGCAGACGCCCGTGCTCGTGCGGGTGGCTCCCCAGCTCGATGGTTCCCAGAGGCTTCGCCAGCCAGAGTTGAGTCACCGCAACCATGGCGGCTTTTTTACCGTTCCGCGCTTGTCCCTTCTGGACGAGACCCATGCACGAGCCAGCCGCTTGAATAGCAACGATTGAACAGCGTGACTCGAAGAAGCTCCTGTGACGTGGTTCGTTGCCACTTCACCCTTTGAGGGCCAGGCTCCTGAGTATACATGGGCGCGCACCCGTGCGGTTATAGTTTTGGTCTGGTCTGTTCTAACTCTAACTTGACTGTCATTATTTTTTTATCGCGTGGCATTATGCTTGGGTAAGCTATGGAAAAAATGTTTTATCTTGTTGCGTAAAACTTTTTATTGAGAGCGACCCTCTATTTCAATATTCTCCTCTTTTTTCTGTCCAGTTTAACAAAACGGCGAATCGATGTTATTTAACACTCGCGCTTCATGGCGAACAAAGAGACATCATGAGATTGCCTATAAGCTTCTGCATTCGACGTCCGCGAAACCAAGAAAGTTGCAGTTCCGAATTAGAAAGGGCACCACTAAGAACGCTCAAAGAGAGCGACCCCGGTGTGGAGGTCGAGTGCCACTATGCAGAGCAGTACACACAAAAAGCACGTTCTAACCCGAGATACGCCTCACATCCATTACCTCTTTTTCCGGCAAGGCCGCGTGCTCTTCGATAAACGAAATTTCTTCACAAAGCATGTTACGTTGCTGATTGCGACTCAGAATTCTGCGTTCCGGCAGTGGGAAACAAAAGCGGCACAAATGGTTAGCGGTGTCGCGGCAGTTCATGACGCTAGGACGCCTGTGCGCAACAGTAGGAGGCGGGTTTACTGCTTGCATGCGTTGTGCGGGCATAAAACAAAACAACTAATTGCATAAGCTCGACATTTCTGAACCAAACCTGGTAAGCACAAGAGAATCGTGATATGCTCGCAAGGAAGTAGATCAAGGAGTCCGGACGGCGTCGCCTACCGATGATCTCGCTTTCATTTCTCACCACAAGGAAGGGCCCGAAACGCGCGACTCCGCGTTCGGGCGCCGCGCGAATGAGTTCGCCTATTCGTGTTCCGGTCAGCGAGCCCCACTCGCGGCTCCAGCAAAACGGACGGCACCTAGCGGAAAAACACTGAACTGGCCGGAACAGGGTCCTTCCGCGATTTCTGCTCGCCTCTCGCTGCGCCGCCTGATGACAGCGTTGTCCGGTGGTTTGCGCGATAGAACAGTTGTCCCGGAGACTTTGCCGTAACCAAAGTGCCAGATTGTTCCGCGGCTGCTCTGCACGCGACCCTACGCAACCGCGTGAACCAGACATTACGCGTTAATCGACGTTCATCAGGCACTCTGATGGACGCTGCAGGCTGTCCTCGCATCGATTCCCCAAAGAACGTCAAGCCTGTGGAAGCTCGGCCACGCCAGCACATCAGCCGCAGGTTCGGCAGCAGCGGAGGATCAAAAGCGCGGGCCAACCATTTTGGGTCCAATGCCCGCCTGCTGGCGCCGCGGCGTTGTGCGCTGAGCCGGCTACTACGGCACGGCACGACCTGTATGATACCACCGCGCGCTATGGAGGCGTCCCCTATAGGTCGCCGGAGATGCGGATAGACAGCTCATCTAAAGAACCTAACAACATTATACGAGCTTGATCTTGCTGAACGAAACTGGTATGCACAAAATGTGTGATAGGCCTTCCAAGGGAGAAGAGAAAGGCGTCCGAACGGCATCGCCTACCGTAGATTCGGTCTCATTTCTGACCCACGCCGTGAGAGGAGCGGCATGAGCAACGAAGGCCCTGAAGCGGCGCGACTGCGTCGTTCAAGCGTTCACGTGAATGAGTTCGCCTTCGTGCTCCGATCAGCGACCCTATAGCAGGGTTTGGTCAGCAACGCGATACAATGGGCGTCGCGATATTTTTTTTTAGAAATACATTATGTGTGTATCTTTCTGTAATGCCATCCAGTTTCTTAACTGTATTTTTGTATTCCTGTATTGACATAAATTTTTAGGGTGTACTTCTCGGTCTCGTGATAGCTATTAGGGCCGATGTAATTTGTTGCCCAATATTAAAATAGTTTGTTGACACTCCACACAAAGGGTCAGGACCACGTTTCTGCCGGGCATGTTCGGCGATTTCTGTCCAGCGCGTGGCCTTCGGTCGGCGCTTTCCACACGCTGCGACGAGTACAGCTCGCCATTGCAGACCTGAGCTCTCTTAGTCTCAGTGCGAGATACAGAGCCGCTGAAGCCTGAGGTCGTTGGCGTGCCTCCACGCAGGCCAGTGCTGCACGAGCCGGACGCCGGTACAATGCTCATCACGGTCAATGACGTGCTAGGAGCGGTGCTGATGAACTGCAGGATCCCTGGGAAATGAGTGAACCACACTGTTGGTCAGGTCATGGTCGGCGCCTCATGTCCGCACATGCTACTGCAACGCGTCTATATTGTTCGAGGAGTTAACAAAATGTTTTCGCACGCTGCATGTGGTCAACATTGACCGCATGACATCCCTTTATCATGCGGTCGATGCTACATAACCCTAACGGTCGTTGCATCAACGACCGGACAAAGAACATCTACCGGTACGTTGTCAAGAATGCCGGTGCACTCAAGTTTAAAAAACATCAAGGTTCTAAAAAAATTATAAAAAGTGAAAGCCGTTTACAACTCCCTGTAACGCCGAATTGGGTGCAGCTCTTGAGGAGGAGGAGGAAGGTACTCAAGGAGGGTATACCCCTCCTCCTCCGGGGGGGGGTCACGTGACCCCCCCTCGGGGTCGCGGCCCTCCCCGACATGTCCCAATATGTCGGGAGGAGGGGTCGTGACCCCGCGACATGTCCCAACATGCCGCGTGGCCTCGGGGGTGGGGTCACGTGACCCCCTCTGGGTCACGTGACCCCCAACCGAGCCCCGACATGTCCCAACATGTCGGAGGGGAAATCACGTGACCCCCGACGTCTGACATGCACGTGGCCTCGAGGGTGGGGGTGCTTGTGACCCCAGGCTGACCCCCCGACATGTCCCAACATGTCAGGAGAAATCGCAGCGACGACATGTCCCAACATGCACCGCGCGGTTACGCCGACGGCGACGGCGACGGCGACGCCGACGTTATCCAAGCCGGAAACAGGCGCCCTAAGAGCTACGCTCTAAAAAAACTTGCGCGTGAAATTTTTGAAGCATTGGCCATCGATGAAAAAGAAGAATGTGTCAGTGCGCCTTCCTTGGCGCTTGCACAAGCGATAAAAACTGTTTTTGCGGGGGTCATGAAGGGCTCGAAGACAGCTCCACGTTTGTAAATAGGTATAGAAGAAGAGGAAGAAGCTCTAATGCAGATTGTAAATAAGGAAGAAGAGGGCTTCAATCGAGGTTGTAAATACTGAGAGTAGTGAACGAAGAAGAAGGCTTTAATATAGTTCATAGTCCAGCGGTTGTAAATATTTTGTGTTCATTACTGTTCAGCTATCACCATCCAGGACACACAATCATCTGCATATAATTTTACTTTGGAGGTATTTCCATAGCCTATATCATTTATATATGTTAAAAATAGAAGCGCACCAAGCACTGATCCTTGAGGAACACCCGACGTTATTGTGGAAACAAAGTAAGATTCTGAGCCATTAATGACTACCTTTTGGGAGCGACCGGTTAGGTAGTCTGCTATCCAACCAAGGAGAGAAACAGGTAAACCTAAAGGTGAGAGTCTTGCAATCAATAAGAGTGTGGCACAGTATCGAAAGACTAACTAAAGTCTAACATTATGCAATCAACCTGTTTCGCAGAATCTAAAAGATGAAAACACATCATACGAAAATTCAACTCAACTGGTTGACGCAAGAAAGCCTGCCCTGAAGCCATGTTGAAACTGGACCAAAATTGCTTGTTTGCTTAAATGGTGAAATATGTTAGAGTAAATTATATGTTCAAATGTCTTGCAACACACGCTCTGTCAGTTAAATGGGTCTATTGTTGGAAACCAAAGAAGGAGGACCACCTCTTGTGCACCGGAACAACATTCGCGAATTCCATTCCTGAGCAGTTTTTTTGACGATAGAGATAAATGAAACAAGGAGAACCAGAAACTTGGAAATAATGGGTGCACAAGATTTCAAAACAAAACAAAGTTGCATGAATCTGGGCCAGTGGAAGAGTTAGTTTTTTAGTTCAGAAAGAAGTTTCACAACTCCATCATACGATACCGGGATATCTGGCATAACCTCAAAATTACAAGCAGCTGGTTCCGAAAGTAGGTTCCTTGTATTAACTGCAAAAACTGACTGAAAGTAATCTTTAAAACAGTTCCCTTTGTCGGCATGATTAATGACATAGCCTTGTTCAGCTAAAATAAAAGGGATAGTACAATCTTCTTTGCCATTAGAGTTAATAAACTTCCACATCTCCTTTGGACTACGCCCAAAATAATGTGATCTTTGGCACTTTTTTTCAGCTTAATTTCTTTCCCCAGATATATCTAGCCTGTCAAACATTTCATCAGTCCTCTGGCTTAGGTAGCTCCGAAAGAGCCAACATTTTCGATTCAGTAAGCGCTTCATCTCGTTCGTAAACCACGAGTTTCCATGTCCTTTTTACACGAAACGATCTTTGACGGTATGCGGCTAATCAGAGAGCAAGATTAAGTTGTTTTTAAATAAATTACGAAGATCTTCAACACTAAACGTGGCACGGATCGTCACAAACTCCTCAAGTGTATTTTCCAGATTATGCGTAATCAAGCCATAATTGCCTTTACCGAAAATGTACGCCATTCGAGGAGGAGAAAGCTACGACAATTGGTCTTCCAAAGAAACTTTAGCTAGGATACCGTCATGGTCACTTATACCAGGAATCGGTAAGACAGATTAAATTAAGCTGGTGGAATTAGAAAAAAGCAAGTCTAGCGTTGATACTGCCGTCTTTACCACGACGTGGGAAATCGCGCAAAACCTGACAAAGACCGTTAGTGGTGATCCGATTGCTAGGTTCAGGGGAAAGATAGCAGAGGCGGCAACAAGCGCGGGCGGTGTTGGTCAACACGTGCACATCGAAATTCCCGCCAACAAAATTCGATTTTGATCCAACGGCCTTGTAAGAAAGCGATTTGAAGGAAGAAAGACTGCCTCCACTGAGGCTACAATAAAAAGTTCCCAAACAGCATACGCCTAATACTATTGCCAATTATAACTTGCGCCTGCAGTCTCACAGTCATCATTATGCCACATCTGAAAACTTTACAAGTATCAAGGGCACTGGAATGCAGGTACAAGATCTACAAATCGCATACCTACTGTAGGTGAAAATATGCATTTGTCGTTTCTGCTATTTACTCCCCGTATCCTTAATGCAGTGTCTGTGGTTATGAGTCTCAAACCATTTGTAAGTGCAATCGACTCTTGGTGCTGCAAAATAAAATGTTTTGTATGTATGCGGACGACTACAGACAACGTACGGGACTTTAACTAGGAAACATATTACGCTATACAACATACTAGAGCAAATCGAATATATTATTATAAAGTGCACAACACCGACACTAGACACACTTTTGTTAAAAAATCAAAACATTCAAAACGGAAAGCTTACTGTCCTGACAAACACTAAATAGCAGACACCCATAATTCCAAATAATTGGTAAACAAAAACTAAACATCAGATAACCGATATTTTCAATATTCTGGGCGATGAATGTAGTCATGTAGATTAATTTTCCAGATACAAAATATACGTAAAAGGTTTGTTTTATTAATCATAATATTACGTTCTATATTTAATGTGTCTTGAATTTTACCCTTCACGTATCTGGTTATGCATACCTGTAACAGTGTCAAATCTTTTTATTCAATTATTTTAGAAATGGGCCATCCGCGATTTGTTATCACTTGTTAACATTCCGGTTTCAGTCTGTAGATGTGTATTAGTGTTTTTATTTGTTTCAAAATCAGTAGTGTTTTTCAATACGTGTTTTTATACTCACTCGTATGCTCAGTTGCTATGCACGCCTAGTGATTTTCTTTAATTATTTCCTATGAAAAGTGGAAACGATATAAATACAACTTGTCTCGTTGGTTGTTTGTCCATTCTATGTATTTATTTTGTTTACATTGGTCTCGTTGTATTTAATTTGGTGGTCTTAAACTGTAATGGGCAGATTAGTCGTCAGGAAGAAATACCTTTTCCTCTACCGCCCGCTGACACTCGGTCAGCAGAATCAGTAAAGATAGAAAGTTGCAGCCCTCGAATTTCCTCGCCCATATTGATCCCCTGACAAGATGGCTGAAGGTAGAAAGCGAAAACTAGGTAGGTGGACAGGCGGAAACCCCTGTCTTGCGGGAGAAGAATACGCTCCTTTTTTTGTTTGCCGGTTCACTAATATGTATATAAGACATGTCGTTGTGGCACCAGTGAGCAAGGGCGTTGCCCACCCCTATGTCTTTTAGGATTGCGACGAAGTCGTAGTCTGCCCTGTCAAAAGCACGGTGTAAGATCAGGTTGCAGGACAGCTAAGGGTATATTCAACATTTTAAGGACTTCTGCATACTACTCATATGCATGTAAGTTGTGCGCAGTTAACGCGACTTTATTGCGTGGGTTTGGTGGTCTCCCAACACCGCTAAAGCTCCTCTGTCTGTTTTTTTTTTTTAATTAGGAGTCTTGTCAATATCTTGTAGTCAGTGCAATAGTGACCTATTGGCCCGAAGTTATTGACCCATGCGGATGTTGTTTGCTGAATCCGGTTTCGGGATTATTGCCATAAGCAACTGGCGCGTGGATGAACGTAAGATCCTTCTGCTAATCATGTCACTCTAATGCTTTAGTAAACTAACTCTCTAGGCGCCGGTTGCACCAATGCCGCTTAGCACAAAGCGGAGCTTAGCCGGGAACCTAAAGCTAAGTTTCGGTTTCGTTCGGTTGCACCAAACTTGCTTATCGCTAAACCTAGCGCTAAACTACGCTTATCGTAAGCGCGCTCAACGATTGGGCGCTTTGCTTTTGGATGTTTCTTAATCCTGGATTTAAAACATGGTACGGCTGGTTAGTGGCGGTCGACGCAGTGAACGAAATTGGTTAGTACAAGGTGTTTTTAGGCTACAACAGCGTGAAATTGTCGACAGAATGACCTTCGGTTGTGACAAAGGATGCAAAATATTGTCGCGTGAAGTGTTTATCGACCCGCTGTTTCCAAGTTCGCTCTCCATCTCTCAGCAACGTTTATAGAACCACTCAGTTGGGAAACTGCCATACAGACTGCTCTGAAAAAATGGCACCGATCCGTCCACGAGAACCGAGCTAATGGCGATCCCAACGCCGCCACTTCTCCCGCAGCGGCCAGTCCAGGAACTGCACGTGACTTCCATTTTCGTTGTAACAGGCCATTTCGGGGCCAGAACGAGATACTGTGGAAGGGGCTTCGAGGTGCCGCCCCCGACTCCCAAGCGGACGCGCCGCGAATTACTACCGTGGTTAATATGCGCCTAACTCAGGACGCGCTACCTGAAATCCCCGCTGAGGCACGGTTGTATAAAAACAATATTAATTATACTGCAAAACCTTGCGAACTAAAGATTTTAGAAAACAACACGCGCCCTCCATTTTGTACTAAACTCCAATAAAAGTTACCACAAAAGAGTTTTTTCCGTTAGTTTTTACGCAAAAATATGCTTTCTAAAAGCTCAAGGCGACCACAGTTAAGACAAATGATACAGAGTGGCGCTTGTTGTCGTATTTAGCTCGGTCTCGGTGGACGCCAGCGGCCCAGGTTTCAGCGGTGAGTTTCCCAACTGAGAGTTCTAGTAACGTTGATTCTCAGTGCGTGTTGTTGCCCTAGCCGAGATACGTACGGAGCTGTGGGGCTCACGTCTGTCTTCCCGTTGGTTATTCTGTCAACGAAGCTTATTCGTATGTACTTACTGGGTTTCGCATAACTGTAACGTACTGTCATTTACCACCTTGTTTGTATCTACTTGCAGCGCATATCGCTTCAACCAATCAGCACGTTGAATAGTGGCAGTATATGATCTCGGCGATCAGCTGATTGTCGACACTTCTGCCATTTGCATCAGATTGCCGGTGCTTTTAAGTTATAAAACAGCGAAAAGTCAATTTCTTTCGTTTTCTCCGGTTCGAGACAATCTCGAGTGAATTTTCTTGCCTCGCGAGTAGAATCTTGGCTTCAGAAAACTGTATCACTCCATAGCCGTAACCTTTACTGGTGATCGCGCTTTTTAGGAATATTTTGCTTTATATCTTTCATTCGTGGCGACAACAACTTCTATTCGTGGCGAGGACGACTCGACGACTTCTATTCGACGGTTTTTAGACATTTTCGCAGGCTGCCGCGGCGAGTTCGTCACTGTTCTGGAACCATCGGTCTCAGGCATGACTGGATTTTAGTAGTCATCTTACCCATAAAGTTATTACAATAAACGCTAGAGGCTCAGCTGGCGCTAGTGTGCTGTTGCATTTGAAGCAGACAGCAAGCAGTCTAAATTTGACTTCCGGTAATGTATTCCTATGGGAAAAAGCGAGTGCATTTTCTCTCTGCGCTCGATTATAAGAGCAAATATCACGAATAATTTGTACGTACTAGGCACATTGGAACATTTCTCAGTCACGCAGACGAAATAAATGGTCAGTTACGGCGTTTTTCTTTCAAATTCATCGCATTAAAAACGGTGCTAAAACGGCTTCGTACGTGTATTTTTGTGCACTGTCGGACACTGTTAGCGCGAACACGGCGTCGACGCTTTCCAACATGGGGGATATACGTGCCAAACGAACGAAGGACATGTAGAAAACCGAGAGAGACGGCAAGAACTACGCAGTAACACTGGATAAGTAACTCCTTGTGCTTGCAGACGATCAAAATAAATTGAAAGTCACGTAATATAGTCAGATTTGCAATAAATAAGTACTGCTTTATTCTTTCTGCTCATGAATATGTGCGAAGATGCTTGTTCTGGGTTCAAATGGTTCAAATCATCACCTGCACGCTCCAAATCTTTGCAAATAAGGGGAGCCAGAGAGCAGGTGCCCGATAAAAACTGCCCGACATGGGAAATAATAAAAAGACATACCTTTCGTAGCTCACGTGCTTTATTTTTTGCGTTCGAATGTTTCTTTAACTGATCGTAAAGATGCACGACGGAGTCATTTTCATCCAATGACAGGACGGGCATATTAGCAATATATAAGCACCACCGAAATGCTAGCGAACCTGAACACACTCTACATTCCTTTCGATCGTTAGTTTGCTTAGAACCGTCGCTCGTTTTCACATACCTTCCTTGAAACAGGGGTTTGGGCCTGAAATAGAGCGAAGTTTAACATCGCTCAGTGGTAAAGAAAAATGCTGTAACTAAAGCAATTACACTTTCACAATACCAATAAAGGTACATACTATCCGGTACAACCGATAATGACAAAAGTTATTCATGTTATTTTCCGGCGAAGAGACAAAATTCACGCGCGTTTTCCCATAGGAATACACAGGGAGGCTGGAAATGTAGACTGCATGCTGTCTGCTTCAATTTGCAACCGGAAGTCCCGTAGACACTAGCGCCAGCTGAGCCTCTAGCGTTTATTGTAATAACTCTATGATCTTGCCCGCCTGCTTATTCTCGATGATGTTTGTCTTCAGCGATCTAGCTGAGTAGAGCGCTCCTTCTCGCGTTCGGTGAGATTTGGGGCCCCCGATGGCTCATTTCTCTCAAAATGTGAGCTCGGAGACTTCTGTCACTGTCAAAATATTGTGTTATCATACCGGGACATTAAAGGGGCCCGGCAATGACATTTTTACTAATTTTTAATTTGCATCCAAACCTGAGCGCACTGAACGTAGTAACTTAATGACACTTTTCTTCTCGAATTTCGATTTATTTTAGAAGTTATAGGCAAATTAAAATTACAAAAACAAGCAAAAAATAACCTCCTTCATGACGTCCTTGGTTGCTTGAGTGGCCGTGAACTAGACGAGGGTGGTGAGCTGAGCGAGCGCTCACGGCTGCCGTACTCCGTGTCGACGGCGCGAGAGGGCGCCACTAAAGCGTGTTCTGGATAGGCTGTATGTAGCGGGCAGCCAGAGCGGCTCTCATTGCATTTGCTGCGCGATTAAACACAAATTCGGCATGACACTTCATTGGCCACAAACGACAGCAAACACGGGGTAAAGATCAGTTCAGAATGGGAGCCACTTCGCGCTGCCATACCGCGAAACGGCCAAACCGCAAGACAAAGCTGCTCACCGAAGGCCTTGGGAACGCTCAGAGCCGGCCGGGTCCTTCGGTCCCTACGGCCGCAGCGCCGCCGCGTACATCCGGGACCTTTCCGTGTCGGCGCCTGATCCCACTACTCCTTTCTAGTAGGCGCCGCCTTTTCCACCGATTGGTGGCGGGTATGTCGACGGATCATTTCTTGTTTCCGTACTTTATAAACTGCATTTGTTTCTTTTCTGATCTCAAATACTGAACAAAAACTACTTTTATAAATAATTGAAACGGTTCGCGCCACTTATATTTTGTATTTCGACTAAAAAGAAGCTTTTAGCGGCTCTGACCAGTAGTAAGCCCAGGACCTAAGACGTCACATTACGCGCGCTTTCGGTACCGCGGGTCGCCCCCGTCGGTGGAGGAGGTTTCCGCGTCGTCCGGTTAAAATATGACGCACTGATATTTAGTGACTCTCTCCGTGCCCGCTGGCTTGCCCGAACCCCAAGAGACGTGGAAACCGCAAAAAAGGTAGACGCTTAATTATGATTGCAGGGCCCTTAAACACACAATCGCAGATGTAAAGAGCGTTCGTGTTTATTTAAAGCGTTGACTCCTCGTTTCTGAATGTTAAGCGAAAAAATGATTGAATTGCTCACCGAAGAAATACAGCGAAAAAGCAGACGCCGACGACGGCTACTACAGCAGGTTTTTTGTTTTTACATCACGGAGATTTCTCTCCGCCAGTCGTATTCGTCCCCCGGAGAGCGTTCCCTTGTCTCGCTCTGTTTGTCCCTAGAGTCCCTAGGCGAATCCAGCGTTGCGGCTAGGGCGGGGTCTGCAAAAGCCGGGTTAACGTTGGTGCAACCGAATTTAAACCCGTGCTTATCCGAGCTCAATTCTGGGCGCTGAGCCGACTCAGAAAAGAGCCGCTTTGGGTTAAGGTAAACAACGTTGGTGCAACCGGAATTCTAAACCCGTGCTTATCCGAGCTCAATTTGGGCGCTGGAGCTGACTTAGAAAAGGAGCCGCTTTGGGTTAAGGTAAGCAACGTTGGTGCAACCGGAATTTAAACCCGTGCTTATCCGGAGCTCAATTTTGGGCGCTGAGCCGACTTAGAAAAGAGCCGCTTTGGGTTAAGGTAACAACGTTGGTGCAACCGGAATTTAAACCCGTGCTTATCCGAGCTCGGTTTAGGGCGCTAAGCCGACTTAGGAAAGAGCCGCTTTGGGTTAAGGTAAAGCGACGTTGGTGCAAACTGGCCCTTAGAAGAGCCCTCGCTTCAAACCATTCACCCAGGAGACCCGGATGGCATTTTCTCATGGCTGTTTTGCTATTCGCCTTGCGCTATTTCTGTGTTCGTACACTCGCTTGGATGTCATCGCTTATAGGTTTTTAAAGCGCGGCTGAAGCATGTCCCCTAGGAGGCGGCCGTTAAGCGCGTCTTGCTTTTGAGAGGTTCTGAAGTACTCCACATAAAATACCCTCATCGTTTAATCCTTGCGAGGACACACTGC